>CAHIKZ030005093.1:1127500-1432547 GCA_903632075.3 Acanthosepion pharaonis | reverse complement strand
TTAAACAACTGGATTTTTTCCAACAAAGAGAGTATCTCCAGGGGACAAAATGGCCATCTGAATGGGGGTAATTTTGGGTTTCATTTTTATAATTCACACACACACACACATATATATATATATATATATATATATATATATATATATTCACCCATTGTGGAATGTGTGAGTTGTGTTATAGAGACTGGCTCAAAACACGAAATTGGAGAGCCAAGTTTGAATGTTTAAGTTGAGTTTTGTTGCATTCACTTTCATGCAAATATCCTAGGAAAAGGTACAAATCCATCACTTGTTTCCCCAGATATGGGTTAAATAGGACAGACTGATCTCTTTAGCTTTGGTAGCAACCAGTCTAGGAGGACAACTCTCAATTCAAAACTGGACATAGCTCTGATGAAAGAACATACTATGCAGTCAGCGAAAGGATCGTGGAGTTTACAATGATAATATGATCCAGACTCTGGTCATTTAATCAATTATAAAATAAAACCTATTCCGAAATTGACCAACCTTTGCCATTTTAAACAGTGCTCAATATACAAACTGTAGAGCAATTCTGAGAATGTTTCTTTTTAAAAAGATATAAATACTTCATCTGTTATTACATTTTCACCTTTTGGATCTGGTTTGGTTATTTTATATCCTGCCACTTTTGTATTTCAATATACACTGCTTATATATACTATATAAAACTGTATACTTTTCATGTGTGTATCACAAATTCATTCATTAAAATCAATTACAGGCCAAAACTTACTCAAATGAACCAGTTCTTGCTAATTTAAAAAAGTGCTCAATGCATAAATTCTAAAAACAATTCTAAAAACATTTTTTTTTTTAAAGATGTAAATACCTTACCTGTTTTCATATTTTCAACTTTGGATCTCTAAGCGGGTTTGGTTATTTTAGATCTTGCCATTTTCTATTTCTATATATACTGATCTCATCACATTTGAAATACAAAGTAGTAGAATATAAAGTAACTAAAACAGGCTGAAAATCTAAAAAGCAAAACTACCATAACAGTTGTGATATTTGTCTTTTTAAAAGAAACATTCTCATATATATATATATATATATATATAATAGGCCAGTTAATAAAATTTCAGGAATAAAAAGCCAAAAAAAATGATAACAATAATGGCAATAAAATTGATGATATTTATTATGTATTAGCCTTTTGACTAATTTAAAGCATGAAAAGAAAGATTTTAAAGTCGGAATTTTTATTGCCAATATTTTTATCATTTTGTTGGGTTTTTATTCCTCAAATTTTATTAACCGGCCTATTAAATCTACATATTATAAGAAGTATTATTAGACTATCTTTTGTTTTAATATATATATATATATATATATATATATATTAAGACGTTTTTATGTTTAACATTCTTTATAGATACAAATATTTAAGTAAAAATGTCTTAAAATAATTGTCAGACTTTGTCCATTTCATAGTGTGTTTTGTTGAATATGACAGACAAGGAAAATTTGAGGAATTTTTTCATTTACTTTTTACATTTTACATTTCAATTTTTGCACTCATTTACACCTGCCAAATGGAAAAATGTAAGAATGTTGAAAATTTTTTCCATTTGGTGAGAGTAAGAGAGTATAAAAATGGAAAATGTAAGAATGTTGGAAAACTAAATAAAAATTTTCTTAAATTTTCTTTGTCATATTCAACGAAACATGTTTAAAAGAAAGGTTGCTATCCAAATATACATTTATATATATATATATATATATGTTAAACGTATAATTTTAAGGTATGCTATATTTATGGGTAAATGTATGTGATATCAAGGGTAGAGTTTATATAAATATAACAGTGGACACTGAGGTCAATGCCATATAGCAACAGTTTGCTCCATGCTTGACGCAATCTGAAGGCCTGTTGCTGCATGGTGTTGACCTCAGTGTCCACTTATATACCATAAAAAAATTATGTTATGAAGAGAGACTGTTTCACTTCTTTGCTCATTTTAAAACAAATGGCTGTTGTGCAAGTAAAAAAGCTTAACATTTTAATAATTTTTTTTGTGGTGGTGGCTTTATCTATCTTAAAAATATTAAGATTGTTACTTTCAATATTAACTAAACAAACAATAAATCTGTGAATGGTCAAGGTTCAGTGGTTTGGTTGTTTTTGTTTAGTGGCATATAAATATCTATATGGGTTATTTAATGCTGAAATTTAAAAATTTAGTATGAATTTTTTTGCTTTTTTTATTTTAATGATACACATCTTGCTATTTAACCTATAGCTTGGGAGAAGTGTATTTATACCTTTCCCTAGGGGTATTTGCATAGGTGAATATAATTAACCCAACTGTAATTGGAACTTGTCTCTCCAATTAAAAATTGTGGACCATTATCCATTACGCCACCTGCACATCTGAGCTTATAGCACCTGGTATTCCCAAGTGGTCACCCATCTAGTTACTGACCAGTTTCAACATTGCTTAACTTCACTGATTGTACAGGAATAGGCATTTCAAAATGATGTGACCATATGCCTGAATAGCCAGGGTCCTTGCACAAAACCATAGTAGGCTGGTGGTTAAAACCGCATAAATGCACTTAGTAAATGACAAGTCCATTTATATCTAGATTGCAACTATTTATAACAAAAGAACAAAAGTAGAGACCTGACCATAATTATAGAGTCAATGTCACCTGAAGCAACATGATGAAATAAAAGAATTCTAAAAATAAAATAAAATATAGATACACACACAGTTATCACCCACCCAAACCTACTTATCTGCAGGTGAAATGTTCCAAGATACCTGTATCTGACTAATACTGAACACTATATGTATGATATTTTTACCTTTGCATATATACCTAGGTGATGCATTGTTCATTTTTCCTCAAATGTATATCGCATTTAGTAACCTTTGAATCTATCCATCATTTTTCTAAGAAGTTTTAATTTGATTATATTGGAACCATTGATTATTTAACACTCTCATGTTGTTTTTTCAAGTCCATGAAACACTTTGCAAAAGAAAACTTGCAATACCAAATCAAACTGTCCAATAGAAATAATTCCATTATTCAACTTTGCTTTGACACAAGGTACAAGCTGCTTACACTACCTGATGTTCCTCATTTGTCATCCATCTAAATGTTGAACAGGTTTTATATTGCTTAACTTCAGTTATCAGATCTTTCAACATCACCCAATCATAAGTTAATGATATTTAAGTTTTGCTTTGACTAACACAAGATCACAAGCTGCTTACGCTACCTGATGTTCTTCAATTGTCACTCATCTAAATACTGATTAGGTTTGATGTTGCTTTTAACCCACATTATGCACATGTGCATTTTCAGGGTTTCTGTGGGGGAGGAAAAATCTTTTACTTTTTCTTTTTTTTTTTTTATTTGAAGCCCATCATGAAAAAAAATCCTCTGTAAAAATAATCCATGTAAATGTCTATATACTAATGTGAAAAAGAATGAAGATTTTCAATAATATATGCATATTATTTGAAATGCATCTTTTGTGTAGGACAATGTTGGAAAGCTGGGGATAACATATGGGGAAAAGAGTGTATTGGGATAAAAAGGTTAAGAACCACTGGTTTAGATAGAAAAATTACAAGAATGTATAGAATAGTCTATATTAAATAGCTTATCACAATTGGCTGTATCATATGTTCAGGTTTTATTTCAATTCTAATCATCGCTTTTAAAATTTTGTATTGTTGAAGAGTCAAGGTAGTTAAAATGAAAGTAGTGTCATGGAGAAAAAAAAAACATCCTTTTGACACTTCATTTTTTTGCAGGCATGAAGGTCCATGTTTACCCAGATTCATTTTTTTTTTCATTGAGGTATAACATTTTTTTGAAGCTGAGCAAAATTGGAACCATTTTCATTGTTTTTAAGCAAAAGCTCATCAATTTATGATGCTGGAATATTTTTTAGAAAAATATTCAGAAAGTTGGTCACATTTGAGAAGAGTAGATGACCAGAGATAATAATAAATATAAAATCCCCATTCAAATTTTTGACTGATGTTCAAGTTTGTAAACCAAATATATAAACATTTGCAGTATTGTACCCATATGACATTATGATTGAGACCCCCTCATGGAGAAGGGTGGTGTGTGATTTTTATCTTGATCTCAAGTGTTTTGTGTCTTATGACTGTCTTTGAAGTTGGGTCTTCTAAGTGGTACCCACTTGATTGAAGAGGAGCAAAAGAATAAATTAAAAATTTGAGGTCAAGCGACACAAACTGGATGTTGAGGATTTCTGCTTGCTTGTTTATATTAAGTCGAAGTTGGGATTGAAGCTAGTTCTGGTCTGCTCTTGACAAGGGACACTTTTCCTTGGGTAGTTATGATGCTGCCCATTAATGTTGCCAGCCATGTGTTGTGATGATGATATGGGCAGAAATGAGTAAGTGTCGAGGCGAAGAACAAAAGATATTTCAACATGGCAGAAGTTGCCCCTAGTGTAACCTATCTACTTAAAGAGACTAAGTGAATGGAGCCCCAAATAAGCACCTAAAAATATGCAATGGATATAAATGGATAAAATATGCGATGGATATAAATTACGCAAAAATGAAAATAATACTGACATTTCATTTTAACAGATATATTTACCAAGATTATACAAAAATATCTTGAAATACTAAAGAGTAAATTTATTCAATAAAATCACCATTGGCTTCAACCACAGCCTCCAGATGACTTCAGAATCTCTTGTGACTCTTTTGGACAGTCTCCATGTTAAAGTTGGTGAATGCTGCCATAATCCTTGCCTTCAGTTCATCTTTGGTGTGATGAGTTTTGTTGGTATCTCATTCAACTGCACCCCACACAATAATAACCAAGGGGATTGCAGTCTGGTGAGTTAGATGGCTAGATTTAAGGGGTGATGTGGTTGCAGAAATTGTTTGACAGTCATGACTGGGTTCTTCTACTTGTGTGGCATGGTGCAGAGTCCTGTTGCCAGATATGGCCTTCCAGCAGTTACCCTCTCGACCCAGGGTAGCATGACCTTCTCAAGGCACTTGATGTCAGCCTTGGTGTTGAGCCTGAGGCCCTCACCAACAAATTCAGAAGTTCTTTTCTTATCAGAGTGAGATTTCCAATCTGCCGTACCTTCATAATCACCATGAAACTCATCCAGCTCCTTCTGAATCCTCTGCACTGCCCTCAGATTTACACCCAAACACTCTGAAATGTTTGTATTGGATCTTCCAGCATGAATGCCAAGCAGTAAAGTGTGAAGATTCCAGATTTTTGGCAGTGAATTGTGTCATGTTGCTCTTTTTATCACAGACAGTGCAAAACTGACCCTACTATACTGTGAAATTGACAAAAACAAAAACAAACATGCATGTGCAAAATTAAAGATATAAAATGGTGACAATTTACCAATCGCACCCTGTGTGTGTGTGTGTGTGTGCATGTGTGTGTGTATTTTCATCCACAGACAGACTGTTTTGCTGTTTCACAGCTCATCAGTGTGGCTAGATATTTGATTGCCTCAAGCTGGGATTAAAATCCGGCTGATTTGGTGCATGGCAGGAATGAAGGTGAATTTAGATGTATTTATTTTTAGATAAACATACCAGTGACTGGAGAACTCGATTTGTCTTAATGAAAAGTCTTGCATCAGCAGCAGTAATAGTCACTGTTTACAAATTCACTTTTCTCCCTGAGAGCTCAACCGAAATAACTTTTTTCCAGGAACATATATTTTGTCATCCACAGAATATATATATATATATATATATATATATATATATATATATATTTTGATTCCTCATTTCTTGATGCAGTGTTTATTTTTATCTTTTGTTGCCTTGTGACCATGCAGTGGGCCTTTCCCAGTTTTTGGTCCACAATGACATGAATGGAAATGCCATTTGAAGTAGTTATTGACCAGTCAGTGGAAAGCTGAATGAGAGTCTCACTGTATGTTTATGTCCATCATGTTAAGCATTTATAATATATTGCCTTTTGTTGACTTTTTCTTTAGTTTTTGTTAATAACAATTCCAAGCTTAAATTCGTTTTTTTATTCTCACTCTTTTTCTTTCAGTTTCATCATCTATTATACTCAGTTCCAGCCTTCATCCATCATCAACCATTAACACGCCTCATTCAATATTTACCCACGCACCTTCAGCAATCAGTGGACATTCAAGCGGAACTCTGAAACCATCCCAATCAGAATCCACATCTTATATCCAGACTTCCACATCAACAAGCACCCTAACAAGTCGGACACTGTTTGACACAGGAACCAACATAAATACACAGCCTTTAAAAAATACACAGAAGGTATTAGCAACACCCACTGTGTCTGTGTCCTTTTCAAGTGTAAACCCTACAATGATTGTTGGGGGCATCAACAAACCAAGTACTTCAACACCACCATCTTATTATCTCACACCAACCAAGTCCACCAGGTCTCACAGCTCAACAATGACGGCTTCTTCAGCTTCTTCGACAACTATGACTTCTAGACCAACTCCTCATAGTCCTTTGTTACCTATTAAGAAACCATTTACTTCTGAGAAACCAATTTCAAGTAAGTATTTGTTAAAGTCACGTGATTTTTTTTCTCTACACCTGTTGCTAGTTTATTTGTATGCACCTATACAACATTTTGTTCACAGAGTAGCTTTTTTTTATCACCAATATAAGGCCCAAGAGCCACTCAATGTAGAAAGTTACTGATTTAGATTGATGCAAATAAGAGGAGGATGTAAGAAGTGCAATAACCGTTAACCTTGAAGAGGTTAAGATTGCAGTGATTCAGGAAGCATCCTTGCCAGAATTTGTTCCATGAAGTAGTGATTCTTGGGAAAAACTGCCCGAATGGAACTTCTTTTTCAGTCATGGAACATGAAGGGAATAGGGTTAATTGGTTTCACTGTATATACCATTGTAGGTCTTAGCTATGAGTGTCAGAACTGTTGCTACTAATGGATATATCTCATAAGAATATTTGCAATGGAAATAGTACTAGATTTTAGCTGCCATATCTTCCAGCCAGTGATGGCATTCAAAGAGTTCATATAAACCATTTTCTAAAATTACACAAGTTTGAAGAACTTCTTTATTTATTTGTCTTTTTGGTTTTTAACCACCAGAAAAAAAATAGAGGCTTAAAAAGAATAGTAAAGTAATACTTCATAATTTAATAGACAAAAAAATTGGGTAATTTCTGTCTGAATTTCTGGGATAGGAAGTTATCATTATTTGCATTATATTCAAAATAATATCCTCATCTTTGTTGTTGTTATCATGATGTTTCAGCTGTTGTGCTCTCCAGCCTTCTTCAGGGATCTGTCAACAATTCAAAACAGAGCTAGCAACAACTGAGCAATAGTAAAGAGAACAAAATAAGATATTCCTACAATGAGAACAATCTACCCACATCGATTAAATAATGGGTTTAGTTAAGTTTCCTGATGGTTACCCAGATTGACAGACACCTGAAAAAAAACTACAAGACACAACAGCTGGAATGGGATAATAGTAACAATGATGAGGACATTAGTCTGAATGTAAAAAAATGTAAATAAAAAGATTTAAGATGGAAAAAGAGAAAAAACTTTAAAAAAAATTAGAATCCCATCACTACTTTCAGCTTCTTCATATCTCAGTCATATTTGACAACATTGTAAGAATTTCAAACCAAACCCTCTATTCAATTCATTGAGCTTGGTTGTTTTCATATGATTTTCCCATATGAAGATGAAATTCTGCATTCATACTTGTGATATTGTTTCTGCCTTTTTCAGACATGATTTTATATTTCAATTTCTCTCTCAGATGTATGATTATCTAAAACCTGTCAATCTCGTCTAAAATGAATAATAATGACAATACTTCATCAAAGGTATTCTTTCTGATCCAGTCTGCTTGCTTAACAGCCATAGAATATAAAAATAACCTGAGATTTGGGATAAAAAACAACTATAAGATGAAAGAGAAACGAGTCAAAAATTAATAATAATGACAATGTTTCATCAAATAAATTCTTTCTTTCTGATCCAGTCTGCTCGCTTAAGTCATAGAATGTAAAAATGACTTGAGAGTAGGTTTAATAACAGCAAAAGTTCTAAATGTAGGAAAATAAACTAGTCAATTAATGGTATTGCTATATTTAAGAAATTGAGTCAACTTAATAATATTACATCTTTCATGATTAATAAATAATTTATTTTATGATTAAACATGTTTTGTAATATGAAATACATTGCTTTCGTTTCATTTTCTTTGCAATTTTTTTTAACTCTAGTAATTCTATCTGTAATTCCCAAATGATCAACTGAAATGAGTAATGATATCTTTTATTGTTTCAGGGCTCAGAATAAGTAACTGTACTTTTGTCTCTGACTCTTAAGCATACATCTGGTATCACTGAAATTGATAGAAAAAAATAATTGCATAAAACAATGTTTATTGATTGATGTTTGATGTGGAAAGTTTTAAATATTTTGAACTAATTTGATTTGGTTTTCTTAACAAAACATTGCTTTTTTTTCTTCTTTTTTTTGGAGGGGGTTTGTTTATGCAACTCTCAAATTTGTTTTTTTCTTATCAAAGATTCATCATGTGTCTGGAAAAATCAATTCCAGTGTGTTAGTGATGGAGAGTGTATAGACAGTCATTACAGATGTGATGAAATTGTCCATTGTGAGGATTTTAGTGATGAACAGGGTTGTGGTAAGTTCTGAAAGCACCCACACGTCCTTCTCCAAATGGAATCCAATCCTAATATCCTTGTTAGAAATATACTAAAGTACTATTGGCTTGCAAAAGACTTTGTATCAAAACTGCTGATTTGTACTCAACAGTATATCTTAGAAAATACCTGTAGACTTTTATGACCTCATCGTAGACCCTCTTAGTAGATGTAGACCTGTAATAAGGTACAAAACATATTAGAGATGTTTTATTCCTTCCTTAACCAACCTTAAATTGCTGTATTTCTCTTAAAATACTTTCAAAAACAAATTCTGGATTTCAACAGTGGTAAAATTTGGAGTGTGACAATGATCCTGATCAAGAGGTAAGTATAAGATATGCTCGGAATATATCCAGCCAGTTTGAATAACCAGTTGTGCAGCTTGGATACAACATGAGAGCCAATCAGAGAAAACCTTATTCAACATGGGTGAACAGACACTCTCTCCTAGGGTTACGCAATCAGCAGTGAGATGCTACAGAATGAGATTGTCACAATGAACAATTCTTTAGGTCTTGTACAGGTTTTCTTTTTTTATTAAAAAAACAAAAAACAAAACATTATTAACTCCAAGACTCATTAGGGTCCAGATTTGGTTCCCTGTGACTTAAGGATTTTTCCAAAGTTAAAATTACCATTAAAAGACCATGGATGAGATTAAAAGGAATGCAAAAAAGCAGCTGATGATAATCCAGAAGTTTGACTTTATTGATTGTTTTGAAGTGAAAGGTATATTTTGTCCAAGTTAGGCTTCTTTTTTTTCTTCAGTAATATTGAATAGCTGGTTATTTTCTGGATAGACCATGTGTTTTATTGTAAAATTTAATGCCAAAAAAAATGGTAGCTTTTTGATTTTGATTAATAAGTGTTCATAAGAGACACACATAGAAAAAGGTGAAACTGTATGGGCGAAAATAACTGTTCGAAGGGAGTTAACTCTTATTTTACTTATGACAATACCCACCATAACTACTACTACTTAAACTTAGTAGTCAACAAGACAACATTGAATAAGCTGGAAGAGATAGTTTCAAAATAACAACTCAAGAGTATAGGCAGTTATTTAGTTTAGATTAGAACAACACAAGGGCATAAGTGAGAATCAAACTCACTCAATGGTAATAGTTGCTAAAACTAGCCTGTTTAATACTCTGCAATAAGACACCTAATAGAAAAGCAATTGCTATTTGGTACTTACTATGAAATCAAAGATAGCTACAGCTAGTGGCTGAAAATATCAATTGGTCTTTTTAGTAATCAGTTTAATACTTTAGCACATAAATTTGAAGAATTGAGTTATCTCCCCTCAAATTTTCATTTTGCATCATATTCTTTTTGTTTTTTAAATTAAGAATTTGTAAATATAGGAATAATTAAAATGTATTTTTTTCTTCTTTTTTCAATTTCTTTTTTACTTATAAATACATAAACACATACCGCCTATAAAAAATCTGTAATTCAGCAAATGGACAGGCATCCATTGATTGACAAATATTTTGTCCCTAAAGCAAAAATTTACATGGCTAAAATCCTTGCTTGCAAGTGGGAAATATATTTTTATATAATAACATTTTTGCTATAATAACTGTATTTAGCTTAAAAATAACTGAAATTGTTGTTGCCACAGATTTTTACAAAAATGGTACTGCTGGACATAAAAAGTTTGGGTTAGATATGTTTTTGTTCTAAAATGTAACAGGATATTCCAAATCAAAAGCTATTTTATAAGCTAGTTTATTTACAAAGTTCTGAAAAGAATAAAATATACAAAATGCCTATAATCTGCATAATTCATTAAGAGTTTAAATATTCTGTTCCATGACATGCAGGAGCTTGGTTATATTTGGTGATGCTTGAGGCCAACTCCTTTTTAACATTTCTCAGTACTAGGCTCCTTTAAGAATCAAATAACGGGGGTGGCTATAGGGCTGAGTACTGAGAAATGTTAGGAAGGAAGACATTTTAAATATGTAAAAATAGATGAAACATATTCAAATTAAATATAAACTAAATTTTTATTTCAATCTTTGATTGTATACCCTCTCAATATGCACCCTCCCCATTTTGCACACAGCTGACTCTGAACAGTTCGTTAAGGGGGTTAATATTCTGGATAATTTAAAATATGAAATATTTCAAACAGTTTAAATACCCAGGATAATCTATTAAGGGGTTAAATAACCAGATAATCTATTAAGGGCTTTAAAACATGTATTATTAAAACTATATACAGAGCATTGAGAAGATGTTGAAAAGTCATCAGTCCAACCAAGAAACAAAAAAAAGTGCTATTTTGTCATTTGGGCAAATTTTGTGAAGTTGCTCCTAGCTGAGAACTTTTCAACATCCCTTGTCTCAATTATGAAGGGATTAAATAGCAAAGACATTTTTTTTCATGAATATCTGGGTTTGATTGTTTCTATGGAAACTGAATGCAATAAAATTCAATAATCTATTGAGGAAAAATAAATTGTTAAATTTTAAACATATCATGGCAAGGTGAAAGTTATGTTACTTGGGGTGATTTAGTAGTGTGTACTCATCTACAACCAATTATTAATATTAGATTCAGTCATAAACAATCATCAGTTTTTGGTCAATCAGATCTCATTTTTCTAGAAAGGGTTAATTAAATTCCTCTTATCTCTGGATATTTCAACTAATTAAGCCAGAGAGTTAATGTTAGACAAATTAACCAAAGAAAGTATAACATATATATTTTTAGTTGCTGCTGGCATGTTGGACAGGAGAATACAATTATGAAGAGATTCAACAGATATATATATGTAGGAGCTTTTATATTCTGTTTGGCCAGACACGTAGGCATTCAAAACCCTATCAGCAGCAGCTAACCTTTTCACCATTAAGAGCAAGTATAAAAAAAAATGGAAACTTGCATCATATGAATTTCAAGAGAGGAGTCATTTTTGGACAGCATAGCAATCAAGAAGACACAAGACTCTGTACTCTTAGAACACAACGCAGAGTCTAGACACTACACTCCTTTTAGTTAACAAAAAAAATAAGTTTCGCCACTCATGTCTTTTTACAGAGACTGTCTTAATAACATTTTTAATGTGACTCCCTCCTTTAGGAATTATCCTGAACACTCCCAATACTAAAAGTCACCGATAGAATCAAAATTTCTACTTCATTTTGTTTATTCTTTTGTTTGTCTGATTTCTTCCAACAAATCTAATAGAAACAACACATTGGCTTTTGCCTTGGTCTTATTGTTCTCTGTAATAACAGCTTTTTGCTTCTTGTCTGGTTAGATGGATTAGTTATGAGAAAATGCTTTGTTCAAATGTTCACTTATCTACTATTGTGGCATGCCAGTAAGTAGGCCTTTTTTGTTAAAATATCTGAAAATAGAATGAAAAGAGAAATAGATTCATACTTTTCTGAAGAACATTTATCTCTATCTATAAAAGGTAGGATGTGTGTGCATGTGTAACGAATGCACAGCCGCAATTTTCAACGGATTTGCACCAAAATTTACATGCACATGCTCCAAGTTAGTGGGAAGGCCACGACCAACCTTGCATTTCCCAACTCCCATTGATAGCGGAAATAATCGATTTTTTTCATGCTTCCATGGCAGTTTTCATGTAGTTTGTGGCCATTTTCTACTGGCCAGAGTGAGAGCCTATAGCTGGCTGCCATGAATAGGCAGGAAGATTCTATTGGCCAGCGTGAGAGCCAACAGCTGACTGACACAAATGTTAACAAGCATGCTAGCATGCAAAAAAAATCAATAGCTGCATTCGTCACAAGTGGGGAAAAATTTAAATCTGCATGGCACTTTACTCCAATTGGCTTATTCGCTTGCTTAAACTCAACGTTGATTCTGATTCCGCAGAACTGGGTTGGGTGTGAAAAGGTATTTGTTGTTAACATTCTTTTTTCATTCAGTTTTTCCATTTGCAAGTCCTTTTTTAAAGCTGATCGTTTTGTGTTCATTTTGTTTAGTTCTTTTTTCGTAACAGATTTAATGTTTAGTATAGAGCTTAGAAAAAATTTGCAGTATGAGATAGGCAAAAAGTAAGGCATGTAGCAACAGCAGCACAGCAAAGGGCACTCCTTTAAAGGCAAGGAAGGGCAAAAATATTTTAAGTCAAGTGATAGCGATTGCTGTATGAGTTGTATGATTTTTGAATCAAGCACGGGCAACACCGGATCATGCTGCTAGTTCAAAATGAATATTAACAATCTGGTCTTTGAAATGAAATTTGTATTCGGTTTACTGATCTTAGTTTTCCTACTGTGAAGGGTTAGGCCACATATTTGACTCTCGACAAAAACCCTCTTTACAAAAATATGTCAATGAAACTTGATCTACAAACTGATTTCTTACAAAGAATACATATTTTATTCATACAAACCTATCCTAAAAATCTTGTTGGCATTGAGGTTGAAATGCCGTAAAACAAAATAAACCAAATCATATAAGATTAGTCATCACTTATGAAAAATGAGAAGCTTTAACCTTAGAGTTGTAAATAATACCATCCAAACCCTTATTAATTAAGACCTATTTAATATTCAAATATTATTGCCCATGTTGTGTTAGGTTTTGATTTGTCTAAGCCATGTGTGTCTGTTCCAGAGCACTAAGCTTAGTGTCCTATCTCGACCCTGGCACAGTATGAAAGAGGGCCTGGCTTTTGGGATTTGCACTATGCATGCTCCCAGGTTTTTACACAGACCAAAATCATAAAAAAGATTGCTGATGCTGATAGGGTTTTCAACACATGCTTTCCTGGCAAAGAGGTGTGACACCTGCTACATACAGTAGAAGATTGATATTGCCAAGATTAATAGAAAAAACAGCATATACAGTAATAAAACAAAAGGTTTTCTAATGTATATTCCCTGTCTAGTTTTCAAAAAACATTGTTTTTTGTTTTTTGGGGGTTTTTTTTAACACTTCACCTCTAGCAAGGCGGGAAGCCACTAGCACACAAGGGGTTATAGAGGATTTGGAGCGAGAGCAGGTTGAAATGAGAGGAAAGGATGAGGAGATAGATAGTGGATAGATCAAGGCAACTGGAGATGTCGATTGACATTACATTTGAATAGTTAGAGATTATAGCTATCAGGGAAACAGGAATAGGGAAGGGTGTTCCACAGGCAAGAGGTGCGAGATATGAAGCTATTGGAGTAGAAGAGGCGGCTACATTTAACATTTTCAACAGTGAAAGGGTGAGAGCAGGATGCCAGCCTCGTAGGACGCCTGAATTCATGAAGTCTGGGAACCAGCGAATGCAGCTCATCAGAGCAATAACCATGAAAGTATTTGTAAAAAAGGCAGAGAGAGGTGACAGCACATCTGTGAGAGAGCGACTGCAGACAAGATGCCAGATCAGGGCCAATTATATTGCATATCCGTCTCTGGATCTTATCAAGAACCCCGAGGCTCCAGTAAGGGCTCCAGATCATATATAGCAGCAATACTCCATGCAAGGGTGAATGGTTGATTTGTAGATTTGAAGGATTGATTCTGGGGAGAAAAATTTCCTGGCATGGCACAGGGAGTCAACTTTCCTTGCAGTGGACGAAGCAATTGACAATGTATTTGTTCCATCTCAGGTCAGTAGACATGGTGAGACCGAGCAGCCACAGAGAGGTGCTCTCAGGAAGTTGAGCGTCAAATATTCTAATGGAGGGCAGGGAAGGATCTCTGTGGTGATTAATAGAGAGCAGTTTTGTTTTGGTGGCGTTAAAGTTAACCAGCCAATTACTGCCCCAGTTCACAACCGATTGGAGGTCCTTTTCGAGACGGACGGCCAGGTTAGTTTTGTCAGCGACACTAGATTTGTTTTTGAGGCAGGAGTAAATCATAGTGTCGTCCGCGTAGATGCCTACTTGGGAATCAATGGTGCTGGGAAATTTTGAACATAACTAAGATAACCAAAAGATCCTAAAAAAACCAGAACATGATGAAACGGGTTAGGAATAAATTATATAAAATTATTGTTAGGCATCTTTTATAACTTCATTCAAGACTATTATTCACAGCTCAAGATTTGCAGGGTGAGGTTATGATTTCACATCCTTTTTGTGTCTGGCTACTGAAACCCACAGAGAAAAAGGCAGGTATTTCCAGGGCTGCAGTCTGTTAACCAAAGGTGGATCTGGTTTGCAGCATCATCTCTTCTCTATCATGAGGGATTACCACTGGTGTAGACAGTGAAAAAGTTAAACAATAACTGATGATATTTGTCTATATTTCTGAGATGAAATATTGTAACTTTTTTTCATTGTTCAGACTGTTGTCCTCATCTTTGTCATATTCACAACATTCAGCCATTGTACACTCCGGCCTTCTTCAGGGGATACATTGGAATTTCGAATCAGATCCTTTATTTCATCCACCAGGGTAGATTGTTCTAGTTCCACATGCCACGCCTTTTCAGGTATCTCCATTTCAGTTATTTCCCTTTAGTAACTCAACTCTCCAAGTTTTTGTTCACCTCTGCTGTAGCCAGGTATTGAACTCCCAACTCTTTGGGTAAAGTCACTGGATTACTTCAACCAACACTTTTATCTGCTGGGCCATGGTTCCTTGGATGAAATAAAGAGTTCAGTTCAAAATTGTAACATATATCACCTGAAGAAGGCCAGTGCGTACATCAGTAGAAATGTTGTGAATATGACAATAAAAATGAGGACAATAGTCCAAACAATGTAAATACTGTAAATAATAACTTAGTTGAGATAATAGTATAAGTGAAAACAGCTACAATACTGAGGAAAGTGCTGCAGCAATGAGGAGACTTGCTGTCACTTGTTCTCTATGTAATGCTCCTGTTATTTGTGTGAAAAGTACAAGTATGGTATTGATGATGTTGACTATTTCCTTATGTGGAAACATTTGGTCTTCATTGACGAAGAAGCCAGAAACTTTCAGTTGAAATTTATAAAATCTTTCTATTAAAACAATTTTTCAGAAAAATAGGTTTCTCAAGTTCAGTATTGATGGGGGTTTCCTTCCTAACCTTTTATTTGAAGTAGGGTGAAACGTCATGTTATGCTATTATTTTCTTTTTGAATTGCACATGCTATCCATTTTAGTAGTTGCTGTTGTTGAAAGTCCTCAAGTGATGTGGGTTGTTATTTGGTACAGTTCTTTATGATTCTGTAGCACCAATCCATGAACTTCAAAGAAAGATGTTCTTTGCTAAGACATACAGGCTTAATTTGCTTCACACTGTCTTTTAACCTTTTATTGGAGAAAGCAGTCATATACAGCTGGCAGTTTAGATATTTCTGAACAAGTTTGGTGCCATCCACAACATCCATATGAAAGTCTCAATCTGACAAGGCTATTTAAGAACAAAACTCAATATTGGTAAAAACAAAAATAATAAAACAATAATAATGACAGTAAAAATAACAATAATAATAATGGTGAATTTCTTTTTTTCATTTTCAATAGAGATGTTGCCAATTTCACTTTATTATGGAAAATTAGGTAGGTTTCATAGCAACTTTTGGTGAGTAGAAACTTCCATCTTTTTCTTCATTTCTTTTTCAGCTGCTTTGCCTACTTTTTTTTAATTTTTAGTATAGAGGAGCCATGGCAAACATGGGTTTTTGTGTACATAATAAGATATAGTGTTAAAAGATGTTTTTTTTCCCATTGACACTGCTTTTTTTTTTAACTACCTTCCTTCTTCAGCAATATTTATTGTTTTACAAAGCGATGATTAGAATTGTAATAAAACCTACACATATGATGAAAATGAATTTATATATTTTTCTCCTTCAAAATTTACAAGAAAAATATTAAACACTTTGTTTATTAGATTGTTTATTTACAAGGGTACTTTTATATTTACAACATTTAAAACTAATACAATTAGAACTAATGCAATGTTTATTATTTACTAACTTATAAAGAAATAAATACGAAAACAATTTTTTACTTATAAATTTGTAAACATTTACTAAATTATGAAAAATTGTGAACTATAAGGAAATCTTTATTACTTACCATTTTATAAAGTTCAAATTAATTGGCAATCAGCTGATGTTTTGCCAACCATTTCAATAAATAATATAATAGTATAAGTAAACAATCTAATAAATAATGTTTACTATTTTCTCAAGAACAAAGGACATGTATAAATACACTTTCATATGTTTAGGTTTTATTACAATTCTAATCATTGCTTTTTAAAACAATAAACATTACTGAAGAGTGAAGGTAGTTAAAAAAAAAAAAAAAAAAAAAAACAGTGTCATGGGAAAAAATCGTCCATTTGACACTTTGTCTTATTGTAGGCACAAAAGTCCATGTTTGCCAGAGCCATTTTATAAGAAGTGTCCCCATAACACTAGAGCTAATCTACAAGATTTGTAACAGATTACAGGCTGTGATAATTCAGTCATTAATCAATAATTTAAATAGTAAATTTTTTTAATGACAAAGGAATATACAAGATTGCAGTCTGCAATAGATGGTCAGTTTTTTTATGAAATAAAGAACCATATCCCCACCTGATGCAACCCAAAGCTACATTTTATGTAAATTCATCCAGAAACTTCCTGTTTTTCTTCACCACTACCTCAGACATCAGGGTAGTATATTCCTGATCCTACTTAGTGACATACAGTCTGAGGATAAAGTCAGTCTCCAAACTTCATTTCAGTGCAGTGCAATGGTTTGTAAGCTTGTCTTGTTAGATCAATTAGGACTGAGTAGTGAGTTCAACCCTCACTGGATACTCTATGATTTTGGCTTTGTGCCACAGGTAAGCTATGCTTACTAAAATTGCCCAAGCTTCAGTTATTTGTGCATTGGCTTTCTTGCCCAAAGGCCTGGGAAAGTATAAGAGCCATTATTATATATACCTAATTATGTCTCTGCATGTCTTTGTATCATTTGCAGAGAATGCTCAGCAATGGGGAAAAATTTCTAAGATTCATCAATTTCAGTGTATAAAATTAACAAAAGAATTATAAAAAACTGAAGCAATGACATTATCTGGATTTTTTTCCAGTAGTTTCAAACTGCAGCACAATCGAGTGTTGCAATTTTGTCCTTCCTGGAAATCTCTCTTCAGTGAGGTAAGAAACTGTTTTCATCTCTCTCTAAAGTCACATGACATCCAAAAGGTTTTTCATCTTATTCTATTAACAAAAATTCAAGATACTAAAATATGAATGATTTCCCTTTAGTCTTTTAAAATTTAGTCAGTGGATAAATTTCATTCGTTGAATAAATTAATCTGTTAAAAACTTTGATATTTCATATTTATATATATATATATATATATATATATATATTTATACACAAGGTAGTGCAGAAAGCTTTTCAGCTCAACCCAGAAGCTTTTCCAAAATAAAATTCTGATTGCTGTCATTTGTCCAAGAGGATTGGGCTGAGAACTTTTCAGCACACCCCATATACACAAAATATATAAATATAAATGAATATGTGAAAACACAATATCAATAAAAGAAATAACAGAAAACACATACCATTCTATGAAGAATTTCATGGCAAATGTAGAAATTTACTGAGAAAGACCTGTATTTATATACAGAAAATGTTATCAAGAAAAAGATATGTGTTCCAGTTTAAATTTGAGAAAATATTTTAGAATATTCTCAAATTTAAATTAGAATGCATGACGTTATATTTTCTTAATGATAACTTTTTCTATGTATATGAATACAGATTTTTCTCAATAAATTTCTACATTTGCCTTGATAAAATTCTTCAAGGAATAAAACATGTTGGGAAAATAAGTTTTCCTCTTGTTATTCCTTTTATTTTATATATATATATTATTTATTTTAAGATATAAAAACTCTACATAATGGCAATTATGTTTCAACACTACAAATGTGTCTCCTCAAGCAATGTTAAACTACTGGCAAGTGAAAGATAAATTTCAAAAGCACTCTACACTGTATTGAGCCCTCTTTTAAATTAAATGTTATGTACAGTGGAATTATATTCCATTTGTTCTCATTTTACCTGGAGATATATATATATATATATATATATATATATATTTTTTTTGTTTTAGTTGGTAGTGGGTGGGAGATGACAGGTTTTCTAAAAAATTTGTTATTTAAAACTTTATTTTCTCCTTTTTCTTTAACTCTAATTCTGCTTTTTGCTTTTGTAAATTAAACAATACTCATTGCATTTCTTTTATAATTTCATATTAATCATTTTTAGTCAAGTGACAAAGAAATTTTTAAGTATTTATTATATGGGTGATATCAGAAAGTTCCTGGACTAAGCATTCAAAAAACTCCTATGTTACTGCAAATGATATGAATTGTTAGTGTTAGTCCTTTCCACATTTTGTGTCATTTTGCTGATAATAGGTGACCCTGAATGGTTATGATCTTGAACTGAAACTTGACTGTCATAAAATGCACATGTAATGCTATGTTCAGCTTAAAGAATGATTGAATGTTTACCAAAAGTCTGAAGCATTTCAAGGGTCTTGCTCAGTTTCACAAAGTTTGTTGTAGTTATTTTATTCAAAATCATCAGACATCATAAAGATCACAAAGTTGTTCCATAATAATTGAACATTATTATGGTAAGTTGTCAATGAATGCTAGTTGCATGTGCATTTCTACTGAATGGTATGAACACACCATAAAGTTTGGGAATTTTCTGATACCACCTTGTAGATAAGTATAATAGATATTCAACTATTTGATTTTGTATGTTAATGTACAAATATACTGTATTATATCATATTAGTATACTATTTACTGATAAATTATTCCTTTAAGATTGACAAAAGGAAACATTTCTCTTGTCAAACATCAAATGAAGAAAAATTTATATAGGATTTGATTTTTTTTATAGGATTTTATATAGATTTAGAAATGTATATTAATATAAGACCAGATACTAAAAAAACAATGTCTCTGTGTTTTTCACTTACAATTAATTTGTAAAATTATTTTCTTTCATGTGTGATGTTGAAATGTATAATTTATCAATAAAGGAACTTACAAAAAGAAGAGAAAAGCTGAAATGGTCCCTTGATAAACAAAGATTTTATTGCAAACTTGGATTTTTGTGCTCTCAAAAAAGAAGAAATGTCAAAAGGATGGTTTTTCTATTCATACTGATATTATTTTAACTACCTTCACACCTGGGCAATATTA
Organism: Acanthosepion pharaonis; assembly: GCA_903632075.3. Lineage (NCBI taxonomy): Eukaryota > Metazoa > Mollusca > Cephalopoda > Sepiida > Sepiidae > Acanthosepion > Acanthosepion pharaonis. Next base: position 1,412,666 of record CAHIKZ030005093.1, on the reverse strand, counting down.
ATTAAAAAAGTAATGTAAATGTTTATTAAAACAGTAAAACAATAAGGTGTACACCACTTCACCAAGAAACATTCCCAAAGGTGTCAGAATAGAATTCAAGTGATTGAAATCAACTTCAGTTATGGTTTGACCTGCTATTTCTTCTGATAGTTTGAAATCACCCTTGGCATTCATTGAAGGAGTCGTCAAAGTGAATAGTAGACTTTACCATCAAATGTGAGAGAGAGATAGATATGCATTACCCTGGTTGTCAGTCACTTGAGGAAGTCACTATATCTTTAGTCAAGGTGAAGCTCCTGCACACATGGCCAGTTTGGTGCTGAACTTGTGCAGGAGACATTTTCATAGATTTTGACAGGTCAGTTTGACCACTGTCAAGCCCTGACACTAATTCTATGTTGGAGAGTAATGTTTTACATATCTCATCCTCAAGTATATCAGATGTGAAAGAAGCTCTTATGACGTCTTGGAACATTAGAACAAAAAGTTGGCAAAGAAATCATACACTTTAGTTGAGAAAAGGCTATGATGAAGGCAAAGTGTAGCCATTCTGAATTATAAATATATTGAAAATATTATCAATATTATATTTTATGATAAAATGAATAACAGGTAAATGAATATGTCACATCCTCTGTGTGTGTGTACATACATATATATATGTGTGTGTGTGTGTGTGTGTGTGTAATAATCCGTTGGTATATAATCCAAATGGATCCTAATAATATAAAATATTTAAACTGATCCACTAAGAGAGCTTAATGTATTTATTATAACAGAGCATATATAAATTATATAGAATAGAAATTCAAAATAATCCCATTTGAATAGCTATTTCACCCTACAAGAACTTACTTGCAGGATTTATCAAAACCGAAGAGTGAAGAAATTATATAATTTATATATATATATATATATATATATATATATATATATATATATATATATATATGTGTGTGTGATTGGATTTTTTCATTTATTAATCATCTGACATATCTTTATTACTTAAACATTATTCTTTTAGTGGCTATCCATATTTGAGTAGATGCTCTGTTTATTTATTTTCATCTACCAGCTTGAATAGAGTGCATATTTTTCAAATATGAGTATCCACTAAAATAATAATGTTTAATTAATATATTATTCTTATCATTTTAGTGGCTATATATGTTTGAGTAGATATCCCTGTTGTTCTACCTGCCTACATATTCAAAAGTTTTGTTAAAGTAAATGTACCACTCTTATTAAAAAAAGTTTCGATGGTCGGTAGATGTTAATTTCACTGTGATTTCGTAATATCTCCTACTTTTGCATTGGATGAACTCAAGTCAGTTGCTTTATGATGGTAGCATAACAATTTTTATTGTTCTAAAGATTATTACCCACACTTGCTGTATGAATATTCAATGTTATAAATATGAATTTGAAAGTAAAGAATATGGAGTTAATAGAAATTCCAGCCTAACCTTTTGCACTCTGTAGGTGACAATTTTCACCAAGCAAAATGTTAGTCCTGCCAATGCAAGTTGAATTTGAATTTCTAGGTTGTGTAGTCATATCATTCTATGGTAACACATAAAACAATCTTGACTGAAATTGAGAACCAGGCTACAGCAATTTCAAATATACAGAACTAATATATAAAACATTATATTTTGAGTGGATTCCATATTCAGGAAAAGGGGAAGTAATATTTATAAATAATGCTGTGCTAAATGTTAAAACAACAATAACAATAAATAATATACTTTGATTTATTTATTGTTATTACTATGATAGGCCCAAAATAGTATCATCTATTTATCTTCAAGTCTCAATTTTATGCTAGTCGGTAATTGTATGATATGTTATTTTTATCCCTGTGGTACAATTTCCTACTGAGTGTATGTATTTCACTACTTGGTGTAGGTATTGAACTTGCAACTACTAAGTGACTGCACCTCTTTTAGCCAGCACCTATATCAACCAAACCACCATCTCAAAAGACCTCAAGTTATGCATTATTAGACACTAAAAATCCAATTGTGGTTGGCATTTACCCACATCCTCGCAAGGATAAGAGGTGTCATTTTTCATGTGGGGTGTCTATGAACATAAGGGTCTAAGACAAAAAATGCACAGTCTTTGCAACCACATGTTAGCATCAATATTTCATCAAGCCTCCCTCCTTTAGTCCAATGTGGAATGTGCTGCCACAAGGTTTAAATCCCTGGTACCAAGCATCTTCCCTATAGATTAATGAGGAGAACAAATACTATTGATTCTGGACTAAAGACCAAGAAGGTAAATGTTGGGTAGATTTGACAATTGTTTATAATGGAATTTCTAGGATGAAGATTTATTTACATTCAGACTAAAATCCTCATCCTTATTGTTATTATCATGATGATTTGGCAGGTGTGATCTCCAGCCTTCAAGTGTCACTCAGCCCAGGTAACCCTTTATTTAACCTACAGGAATAGAGTATTATCATTCTGCTGTTCATGTCCTAGGATATTTTATTCTTTTTAGTACTGCTCAGTTATTGCTAGTTCTGTTTCTAAGTCTGAACCAGTACTACCTGGCCTAGGGATTGAACTCACAATTACTATGCTAGATGCACAAGCCAGTGTTTTAATCAACTAGGTTATTATCCTGAATGTAGTCAGAATGTAAAGGATTCTTATCTTTGTTATTATTGTTATAGATATTATTATGATATTATTATAGACATTATTATGAACACAATGTTTCTACCATGTACCTTCTGACAATTTCCAAGTGTTTATTATTTTGTCTGTCTAATAACATATATCTTGTGTTAACTGATTATCCCTATTTTTGTCTCTGTGATACCTTTTCTTTAATAGTTCTGTTAAATCAGAGTATATAGGAAATAATTCTGTTCCTTGTATGTTATATACCATACCTATGAACACTAATGGGTATGTCCCAATTCTCATAAATACGTTGGACACTATTGTAAGTGGGGGTAATATGCTAAGTAGTTCACTACTAGCAGTGGTTCACCTACTTCACGCCACTGGCAAGTATTGTATTTTGTTTATGTCATAAAGATTACCATTTCATTTCCAACCTTCATTTTGGTTACAACATTATATTTATAATTACATCGAAGACATAACGCACCATTTTTGATTAGTTTGTTATGATAAGTTCTCATTGGAATTCTGATAGTGTTTAGGTATAGGTTTTGGCAATGAGAGGATGATCATGAGAATTTGCATAGATGTCAGCACTGATACGAGTTATAGATTGTAGAAGACATTTGGCAAAGATCTGTATTTGAAAATTACTGGTAGAGATGAAAGGGCCTATTGTTTTTGGTCAGAAGGCAGCTTCGTACATTTTCACTCCTCCAGTTGTCAAAAAAGAGTTTCTAAATTGTCTGCCAAAGTGGAAATGAGGCAGGGCTGTCATTGGCTCATCTATTGACCAATCAGAGGACTCATTACATGTTGGTCACAACAATGCTGTGAAAGAGACCTCTGGGTTGGCCATTTCTTTTATTTTCTCAAAAGGCGCCATTACAAGCTCCACTTTATAACTATCTGTAGTTGATGCTGTTTAAAAGCCTTTACTAAGACTTATTCACACATTTTGAATTCTCTCAGTCATATCTATAGCGTAACAGTTAAAACCGCTTTACTGAATCAATTCTATCATATAATATAAAAATTCTGTTTTAACATCTATTTGAAACCATAAAACTATCTCTATTTTTACTAGTTTATAGTTTTTTAAAGGTAGTAAAAATTCTCTTGAAACTTTCTTGAAATTATTATGCAATGTTTCATCTTCCTTTCTTTTGAAAAGCAAGATATTTTCTGATAAAAATCCTTCTAAATTCTTTGCTTAATTGCTTCATTTCTTGCTTTCTTTCTTTGGTCTCTGCTGTGTATCATATTGAGAACATACTTCAAAATTCAACAATCTCATTCAGAAGATTAAAGGAAACAAATTCTGGGGACTTTATTGATGCATTTTAGAAAAATTGTTGAAAAACAATGGGAATTAATTAAAAAAAATTAGTAGATTGTTTGAGTCTTTACCCCATGCTTTTTTTTTACACCAACCAATCAGTGCTGAAAACAAATGTTATGGTTATCTCCCTTTTACTTGATATTAAAAGCGACCAATGAACCAAATGGGAAATCATGACTGGAAATAGTTTCATATTGTGTTATTTACCTTAAAGTACTCAATTGAATGCATAATAAATTGATCAAAAAGAAACCATGACACATTAAATTGGTAATAAAAATTGTATCTTTATGATTTACTGCTGATCAGTGTAAAAAAACACTCATGGGAATTGCTATGAAAAAATAAGAATTTCACTGCATCTTTTACAACTTTGCTTACTTGCATGTTCTGCTTGATAAGCTTGTTTCTCTAAAATGATTCAACTCTGCAGCCTTTGAATAAAGCGCTCTCTGACTTCAAAGGCAAATTTATTTGGGTAAAACAAATATTTTACATAACTTTGAATTTGAGAAGAGTTGTTAACATTCCGGTATTTTATTTTTTTTTAACCTCTTCTTCCTTTTTTATCTTACAGTTGCAGACCTGTCAATTCTCCTAGCACCACCTACAGATTTCTGGCCTTGAGATCTTTATCGTGATTTCCCAGTTCATTTACTAGTGTTTTCCTAATTTTAGAGTTAGTGTTAAGTGTTGGTCTTTGTTTGCTAAGTCTGCTTGTTTTTACTTTTTACAAGATTTTCCCTGTAAATAAATTGTCACACTTTCTCTGCTAAAAGTGTTACAGAGTAAAAATGCTTCCTATATTCAATCCACATTGTGGTTTGAAAACCATTTCTCCATTGCAGGCCATGATTAGATTAAATTATTGTGGAGATACATTTTTTGAGGACAGATTCACTGAATCAGGGTTTGTTGTATTATTTAAAGTGAAACATTGACATAAAATGGTTTTAATGAATGTTAGTCCAAAATCATGCCTCTGTTGGAAAAAACTGCCATGAAGTTGAAGAATGATGTTTTAGAGATTGTTGGGACCCTTCTACCCAGGATTTTGCTTTTAACTGAGTGTCGGGATTCCAAACATTTAACAACAAGACATCTTTTAAAGGAAACATAAAAAAGGTTATTCACCGAAGGAAAAGTAGAAGCAGAACATCAGTTGAAATAACATTTATATATTCTTTACAGAAATATACAATAACAATAAAATGTTCAATTTTCCTTGCAATGAAGTTTGTTTTATAAGTATTCTTAGTTTGGTATAAAATGTGTGAACAGACTTATTTTATGACAGCCTAATGTGTTTGTGAGTTCATAGACAAAGGCTTAGTAGGCGGTTGCTGGTTAATCTTTTCTGTTGTGTGTGTGGATAAGGCCTTAGCTAGCAGCTGCTGGCTGTCATTTCTTCCATTGTGTGCATGTGTGTGGATGTGGGTGTATGTACACACTTGAAGCTCAAATTGGCGACCAAAATTGTTTTGGAACTGAGAAGTGTGATTATATTTTTATATCCATAAGAGAGAACCAAAATCTAATTTCATATAGCAATGTGAACTTTTTGAATACAAGGTTAGTTAAATGGCTATATATATATATATATATATATATATATATATATATATATTGCACCAAATATAATTAAATGTTCAACTTATTTTCCTGAATCAGAGTTTTATGGATATTGTATCCACTTGTTGGGATCTGTCTAAGTTTTTGTTTTATCTGAGTGTCAGAATCCCAAACATTTAACAACAACACATCTTTTAAAGGAAACGTAAAAAAGGTTTTTCACTGAAGGAAAAGTAGAAGCAGAGCATCAGTTGAAATAATATTTATATGTTCTTTGCAGAAATCTACAATAACAATAAAATGTTCAATTTTCCTTGTAGTGAAGTTTGTTTTATAAAGTAATTAAGTGTTTATAAGGCAGTGTAAAATGTGTGGACAGACTTCCTTTATGACAGCCTAATGTATTTGTGAGATCGTAGACAAAGCTTTAGTTGGTGGCTGCTGGCTGTCATCTCTTCATTGTGTGCATGTGTGTGGGTCAGTGTGTATGTATCTATTGTTTTAAACTCTAAGAATCAGTATGCTTCTAAATATCCATATCTTGTATTCAAAAATTTCACATAGTTATGAACTTTTTGAATACAAAGTTTTCATTACTTAGAAAATAATTTCACACTGGCTTGTGAAAATATTTTTCTTGAATTTGTAGGAACTGTGAAAGGGGTTATTATTATTATTTTCCAAATGGTCCAAAAATAACATGTGGTAGGTTTAAAACTACATTCATCTGGGTTGAATAAGACTGACATACTCAGTGTCAGTTGAAATAGATTATACCCATGAGGTAATTTTGGATTTCTCTGTTGTAATTTATTATATATATATATATATATATATATATATATATATATATATATATATATATATATATATGATTTAATTCCCATTAGATAATATTTTGGGAGCTGCTCTTGAAATACTTGTTTCTAATTGTTTTTGGTAAAATCTCGATTTTTATGAAGATAAATCTCTGGGTTTTAAGATGACAGGTCTGCAATTGAATCCCTTTTTCATGTTGTTAAACAACATGAAGAAGGGATGTTACAATGTTTTACTTTTAAAATGTTCCATTCTTCAGTTTTCCACAAATGAAAAGTAAGAAAAGAGAAAAACCACTGACAAAGTCTGAAGAATAGATCATCCAAAATATTGTTTTAATATACTAGATAACAAAAGAAAGAGGTCGAACTGTTTAGAATTAAATGAGTACTTCTTTTACCACATGTAAACATACTGTGTTAATTAATTTTTATTTCATTTATCTAAAGTTTACTCTATCTTGATCAATAATTTCAAAGTCAGTTATTGACCCTGGTATCAAATCTTAAACAATGAAAAGACATTGTTTCTGATTTCTCTTTTTTGATATCATTTAGAAAGAAAGGAGCCATGTTTTGGGAGTATATTGTTTAAAATTTTATTAATTTTTTTCCCCCTTCAGAATGTGACTATCGTACAGAGTTTCAGTGTGGAAATGGATTGTGCATGTCCCATAAACATTGGTGCAATGGAGTAATGGATTGTCATGATGGATCAGATGAATTGCCCAATTGTAGTAAGTAACTTTTGATTTTGCTTTGTAGAATATTTCTAAGTGCTTTTTTATGCATTTTACAGTTTTTTCTGTTCTGCGTATTGAGCTAGAAATTGCATAAAAGAACTTGATGATACCAATAGCATATCCACCAATTATAAGGTATAACTGCAAGTGCTATGGTATATGATACAATTCTAACAGGAACTGTATCAGTAGTACTCACTTAGTTTTAGAGCACAAGAAGAAAAGGAACAATGAGATATCACAAAAAACAATTGACTGCAAGTTAACTTTTAAAAGGCTTTTAAAAAAATATTGTGGTGATATGAATAACAAGAAGACTAAAATTTCACCATTTCTAAAAATATATGCATAATCAGAATCGCCAGACCACAGTGCCATATTTCAACCAACCAATCAAAAAGCATTTACAACCAGGATATAAGGCCACATGACAATAAGAATCAGAGTGCCCTTTTCAAAATAGATCTATAGATGTGTATATCGCCAGATGGAAAATCAACTAAATTCAGAAACAATAAATAAATTTTGTTCATGCTCTGATGCTCTAGTCATTGCAATGTAGGGAGACAACAGTTGTTTTACTTTGGGTTGAGCCCATAGGAGTTCAGCCCCTTTAGAGAGGAGAACTCTTCTGCCCTTTTCTTTTTTTGCTTCTGTTTTTGAGGAACAGTTATTACTTTCCTGACCACCAGGGCATCCACACACGTGGAAACTGGACAACATGTGCACAGCCTAACATGGAGAAAAAAGTAATTTTGATTCACTTAGTTATGGATGGTCAAAGGCCATAAGGCTGGTATGTTATTTCTTTGTTCATTGTTCTGTTAAACATTCTCGTCCTTTGGACAGTATGAACAATCATTTTTTTTTTTTTTTTTTTTTTTGGGACATGGGTAAATCTTTTTAATATGTGTAGGTAAATTATTTGCCTTATTAAATGTTTTGTTTGTTATGGGTGTGTATCTTGTCTTTCTATAGTTACATTCAATGTTAGTGTATCAATGGCTATGCTAATGCTAATATTAGTCCTTGGTGTGCTACTGGAAGACTAAAAAGCATTATACTTCCTAACACTAAATAGCTGGTAAACTATGGCTGGCTGATAATACTAATAGCAACATACCCAGAAATGAAATACAACATTTGCATGACTAGCTGGTGGCTTTAGACAGCTCATCCATCCTGATACATTGAACTTTCTGCACCTTTTTAAGCATCCCTTTCTTCTCTCACCTATATTGTCAAGTGGCATCAAGTACATTTGAATTCATACTTATATACATATTCTGTGTATTTAGGGAGCAAAAGTTCTTTTAGGCAAATATTATTAAAGACAGCAGACACTTTGTGTTGTTTCATTTTACTGATCAATTTATTCAAATTACAAATGATCCTTCTCAGACAAGAAAGAAATTCCATCAGAAATTGTCCGAAGTCTATTTCACTCACCATTTGTCTCTAGCTACCCTGATGGGAATTTACATGTACATACATACATACATACATACACATATATACATATGTATATATATGTGTGTGTGCATATATATATATATATATATATATGTACAGACATGTATATATATATATATATATATATATATATATATATATATATATATATATATATATATGGGTGCATGGCTGAGTGATTAGAACATTCACTTTCTGACCATGAGACCCGGGTTCAAATCTCACCATAATCAATTTGTCAGGAAAAGAAAGATTCAACTTATTCTTCACTCAACCCCTGAACAAGATGAAAAAGAAAAAAAAGGAAGCCAAAAAGAAATCCATTTCACAGATAAAGTTTCTACCCAACAAGGAGAAAATAAAAGATAAAAAGAAATATAAAAGAAAAGAGAAACATATGAGACACTAAAGGAAAAGAAAAAGGACTTTTTTCAAATAACAGATAAGAGTCCATTATTTCTAATGCCTCTTTTATCTTTGCTCATTTTGTCTTTTTGTCATTTGTTATTTCATGCATAATATTGACCTTTCTGAAAAGATAAGTTCCCATTGTTTTGTCCCATAATATTTATTTTTGTCTCATTTGTTTTGTTTCGTTCCATCTTTAATCTTTTAATATACCCCAGAATATTTAATCCCCATTAATTTAGTAATAAAATGGTTATTTGTTATTCCTATATCTTTGCCTTCTTTTATTTGTCACCTACCGTGTTTGTTCATTGATTCCATTTAGCTGAGCCATGTTTGATCAATCAGGAAAGCACCATTAGGAAAAGAATTTCGCGATTTTATATTATATGTTACTGTACCTCCCACTACTACCCTAACAGTAAAAGAGGGTGGTACATAATATTATATAAAGATTTATTTTGTATTTATCAACACTCCATGCATTTTCTTTTAATCATTACACAAGGCCAATACACACTCAAGTCAATCATACCGATATATGGCAGGAATGGATGTTGTCATAAGATGGCCTTCCACAAATCCAACATAATATGTATGAATAAAGACAACAGGAAAACTTTTCATCCTCTCTTTGTCAGTAAAGAAAAGTTTTCCTTTTGTATTTTTACAGAGATATTTTTTATTTATATCTGCATTTTTAGATATACAAACGCACATAAATCAACACACCTATCAAAATATGAAAAATTATGATGGATTAATTATTAGGACTTGTATCAGTAAATCATTATCATCTACATAACATTCTTACAATCTAAAAATATCTTCTAGCTTTAAATATGCTGCAAAGGGTTGATAAGCTGTAAATAAACCAAATCAATCAATCACAGAACACAAATTTTGTGATATTTTTTTCACATCATGGGAAGTTTCCAGATCAATCAAAAGCCTTGATTTCATAAAGGCTATTGGTCTGGATAAAATTCCTAGTAGTTCTTTTTAAAAACCTTAGCCCAGAGTTGTGTGTCTTGACAAAGCCATTTAACGACTGCTTTAAGAGAAATGTTTCCAACATCTACTACAATCCTTTTCTAGTCTAGGTTCAACTGTTACCTATCCTACATATTCATATAATCTACAATTCCTTTTTCTTTTTTTTTTAATCATTTCACCCCAATCAAGGCTATAGAGCCACTAAGATGCAAGGAGTTCTGAATATGAGAGAACATTAGAAAAAGAAAACATTATTGGGAATAAAGAACAATAAAAGAACAAGAATTAAGAAGACAGACAATAACAATTGACATTGCATTTAAATTTTTGAAGATCAATTGACTGCAAAACAAGAAGCCAAAAGAGATTACCACAAGCGAGAAGTGTGAGAAAAGAAATTTAGCATAAAACTTACACATACATCTAGTAATTTCAACTGTAAAATTGTCACCAATCTAATAGTACACTTAAATTCATAAAGCTTAGGTAACAAAGAGTAAAGCTCATCAGAAGAATCACGTTAAAAAATATTTATAGAAAAGGCACAAGAAGCTATGTTATGTTTATGTCCATAAAACAATCCCATTTAGTAAGCTTCTCCCTTTAGTAACTCTTGTAAAGATAGGGCATGGCAGGAGGAGTTTGGTACTTTTGGGAGTCGTATAAAGAGATGACCATTTTTCCTTACATTTTTCAAAATAGTGTATTGGCATGTGGTCAAGTGTCAAAATTCAATACTGTAATTTTCCATGTATAATATGCATTCTTTTTTATTAAAAATAATAAGAAAAATTAGGGGTGTGTATTACTACAAAAAAAAATCCACAAAAAAATCTTTAAAAAATTACCATTTCATAGGTCGATTTTAGTTGCAAAATGACTACACACCACAAGCATATGACAATTTGACACTAGCATTCAGCAATTACAACCCCATAAGGATGTCAAATACAATCATATGTACCTAACAATACTTACAAATGTAAAATAAAATAAGAATTATCATAAAACTAAATTAGAATAATATTATTCTGTTTAAAATCATTTTTCTTGTGAAAAACTACATATAGATCCAATCGATTGCAGATTTTATCAAACAAAAACAGGTTACTCTGTGCAGTAGGCACAATATAGGTATTTCTGTTTCTTTTTCGAATCATGATGATCAAAAATATTGATAAATATCTTCAATTACAGCTTGAAAAAGAGTAGGAAATACTGTCCATAATGAAATTGGAGAGATACAATTTATAGGGTTTGATTACCAAATAAGGGGTGCATGTTATGCATGAGTAGAAGCTTTTTTCCCACAATTTCAGCACAATTTTAGGGGGGTGTATTATAGATGAAGGTATATTATACATAGTGAATTACAGTATGTTAAAAATAGATTTACCATATAAACATTTAACCTAATGATGGCTGGAAAATCAACCAGCTGAAGAACAATTTTTTAAAAAAATATGTAAAAATAACATTTACAAAAAAAAAAGTGTAAAAATTTACTTTCATTTTTTTTCTTCCTATTTTTTTTTTTTTTCAGAATGCTTGGAATCTCAGTTCCAATGTGTTAAGTCAGGTGAATGTATTCCTGGGGAGTCATTCTGCGATAAGCATCCCCTTTGTCGTGATTTATCAGATGAGCCAGATAACTGCAGTAAGTTCACATGCTTTTTTTCTCTCTGATTCTTTTCAGTCTTTACTAAATCTTTTTATGCTAACAAGATGAAATGCAACTCCAAATTTTAAAGAATTTAATGATATAAAAAAAAAAGAACAATCTCTGATACCTAGTTTCCACTGTGTCTTTCAAAGTAGTCCTAATGGATAAAGGCATTAGTTAGATCCAGTGACAGGACCCAAAGAGTGTGAGTTCAATACCTGGTTAAGGCAGTGGAGAACTTTCAGAGGGGAATTAACAGGAGATAACTGACATCCACTAGACATGGCACATGGAACTAGAACAGTCTACCCCAGTGAGTGAAATAAAGGGTTCAGTTTGACATTCCAACCACCTGAAGAAGGCCGAAGCATACAACGGCCAAAACGTTGTGATAAACATGGCGACAAAGATGAGGACAATAGTCCGAATAATGTAAATAGTGTAGTCCTATTACCTTACAAAGTGTATTACTCAGCAAAGAGTAGTGGAAAATTTGGTACAATATTCAGTGTCCCTGGAAATTTCAATTTATCTAAAGTTTTGGGTAACACTTTGTGCATCATATCTGATTTTGTGTTTTTAATGTCTATATAGTACAGACCTGCACAAAAAATGCAATACCTATGGTTTAAAATGAATTTTTAAAAATGAAGTCTTTCTTGGGGGATTTTATTTTAGTTTTAATTTCAAGCTAATAGATTAAATTTAATATTTTCAATAAGCAAAATACTTTGCTGTATTTCAAAAATTAATTTAAATTAACTGAAATGAGTTTTTTGTTTTGCTAAAATAGCTGATTTAGTGCCCTTTTTTAGTTGTCTTTCATTGCAATGTAATTCTCTTTCTTAAAAAATCTTTTAAAAATAAAATGTGCTTTTCTGAAACTTTATTCATGGAATATTAGCTGATTTAAAGTATAAAGTAAAAGTATAATTAATATGATTTGAAACAAATGTTTATTTTAAGCTTAAGCAGAAATGCATTTTTTTAACCTGACAATAGCTGTGATGATGTGTTGACAGCCTAATGACAAATCTAATGTTGTTCTATGGAATAATTGAAGAAAATGACATGAGTACCTTTTTTTATATAATTTTTAAGTACCCAGTAATCTTAAAAATTTCGGAAAATATTTTCCATAATCTAATGTTTTATTGAATTTTACAAATGTTGAATTTAAATTTACTATAGTTATTGCTCTTATTTTCTGATAATGTTGTGTATAGTCACTGGTAGTTACAAAAATTGGCATGTTTATATGCATACAAAAAAAATTCAAAATTATTTTTAAAATATTGGTGTTTGATTATTTGTATTGAGCTTTTCCATTTATGATTAGTAAATATAGTTTTCACTTAATAATATCATATAAAAGGGTGAAATTAATACAAAATTTTAAAAGATTTAAAAGTTAATAAATTTTCATAATAAAATTTTTAAAAAAATGTAAAGAGTTCTTGTTCTTGTAAAAATTCTTCATTCATAGAAAAAAATTTTTTTTCCTATGACAATAATGTCCTTAATATATCTTATTTATAAAAGCAATTAAAAGCTTTTCTAATTAAATAGAAAATAGTTTCATTGCATTTTTTATTTTACAATTCAGAACAGATTTTCAGTAAATGGTGTTTCTATTTGACAAAACAAATTTATGATTTAAATTCTTTAAGGAATCCTATTTTTAACTAATATAAACATGAAGAGGCTGAAATTTTAATTTCTTGAAATTTCATAAAATTAAGGTAGAGGTAACAGATGTAAGAAAAAAATATTTTTAACAAGATTTTCTAAAGAAAAAAAAATTCTCTCCTCATTATGTGCCCTAGAAATTTCAGCTCTCATTCTATGAGTGTCTGTTTTGTTTCCATTTTTCTCTAAAACTTTGTCATTGTCCACATGTTCAATCCATGGTATTCTCAACATCCTTCTGTAGAACTACATTTCTGTTGCTTCACATCTTTTCTTCATCTGTGATAAGATTGTCTAGCATTCATAGCCATATAGGAGGACTGATATTAGATTCAATAATCTTGGAAATTGGAGAGCTAAGTTTGAATTCCAGTCGGGTTCATTACATTCACTTATGCACAAAAAACCTAAGGAAAGCCATAGATCCATCTCCCCTGCCAGCTATGGGTTAAAGAGTAGAACTTGTATCTGGAAAAAAATTGTTAATGTAATATTCACTCACCTAAAAAAAAAAAAGAATTATGCTTATAATTCAAAGTATGTTTGGAATTTAAATAGTTAAAGAGGTTGATAAACTGTACAGAAAAAACAAATCTATCAATCCATCTATAAGAAAAAGAAAATTAGCTTTGCTTGACCTAATTTGATTTTGGCAGACAGAGACCACATAACATGCTTGTTCAGATAGAATAATATACATAAGTTAAGGGCTCCATGAATGATCTACTTAAAAACGGAGTAAAGTGGTATTGGAATGATAAATTTCAAATTTCATTTGACGAAATAAGAAAAAAACTTATATCAAACTTATCACACTATGATCCAAAAGCAGAAATTGTAGTGGCATCAGATGCTAGTGAGTATGGTATTGGAGTGGTGATTTTTACACAAATATGATGGCAGTAAAATTAACCAATAAAATGGGTCTATTTAGTTTTCAAAACTCTTAAAGCTCAGAGCTGGTATTTAATCAGAAAACAAATAAAGAGCAAGCTGGAAACTTGAGAAAGTCAGTAGTAGAAAATTCACTTGCATCAAAAGGACTCACTGATGGTGTCTTCTACTCACAAAACTGCCACCAACAGATGCAAAGAAACAAGCTGTTGTTTTCCTTTACTTCTTTAATGAAGATCTCTTTCTGATTCACAAATACATTTCATTAGATATGTTGGCTGGATGTAAGCGCTAAGAAAGCAAAGGCCGAAATAAAAAATGTTGTCTTCTGCACAGGGGCTCTGAGCATCACATTTGGTTCACAAAACAAATCCCCACTAAAAATCTAAAATACTATAGCCAATCACAAATATTGTTGAAAAAAAAACCCCAAAAAACGAATATGTCTGCACCTGCTAAATTACATATATAAAAATGGTACCCCTCATGGATGACAGGTAGTTCAGCTAAATATCTCTACCTCATTACAAGACCTCTGGCTCATCCACACACCTTGATTTCAACCCTGAAGAAAGGCATGCATCAATTCCACTAACAACACCCCACTAATCCCCTCAGGCCTCTCTTGTTGTCACCACCCTGATGTTGGTCAACTAACCTAGCAAATTGGTCAACTCCTAGGCTTACCAACAATACTCTTATGCCTAATCACTTTCCTTACCAACAGCAACTAAAGAACAGCATATTAACAATTTTTGACACATTTTCACACAATTATGTATATTCTTCACACTTGATCCATACACATTATTGAAATTTGAATAGTGTAAATGATGATGGATCAACATATACAATTAATATTATACTATTTTTCACATATTTATATCTTAGTCATAACATTATTAATGTTTTAATTTTTTTTTCTTTCATTTTAATTCTAGTTACATTTCTTAGTAACTTTAATAGTTGCTAAGTAACTAAAACTACGATCATCAATCTGTTGTTATTGGCAAACAGTACAAATATGTAATTATAATTTTGTAGTGAAACTTAAACTTGTATTCTTTTCCATCAAGAAGACTGTTTCACTCTATCAGCTGCTCTGCTGATTAAACTACAAGAACTTCTCTGGTTGGCAGAAGATCAAATCTAACCATTCAAACCTACCCATTATGTGATGGCCTGAATAATTTTGATAAAAAGCAACTAAAATTTTCATAAGAGAAATAATTGGCAAAAATTAATAATGGTTGACATAAAAAAATTAAAAATCATAATATTCTGTTATCATGGCCAATTTATTCCCCAACAAATTGACTTTGTAAATTCTTTAAAAATCCTAAAAATTTAGATACCATTGTTTTGTATTTCATTTGAATTGAGGGTTGACTTTCATTATCTATTAAGCATTTTTCTCCCATGTTTTATTTTCTCTTCTGTCTCATAATGTCAACATTTTGTATTTTCAGCTTGTAACCCTAAATGGCATTACCAGTGTTCTAATTCTATCTGCCTTCCCATCAGCCTCAGATGTGATGGAATCAACCAGTGTGGTGACTACAGTGATGAACTCAACTGCAGTAAGCTTTCTGTACTATATACTTATAAGAATGTATATTGGTTAAGTGATGTTTGCTTATTGTTTGAATGATTTGTGTATTCCAATATTTTTTGTTAAACAATAATGAAACATTACTTATGGAACACTTATATTAGAGAAGGAAAAATTCTTCAGTAGTGGAACAAATATATTAGAGAACTCTTCCATGATGAAAGAGAACAGTCAGCGATACACAGAATTACTGATGGGCCTGATATTTTAACAACCAAAGTAGAAGTGGCACTGTTCAAATTGAACAGAAACAAAGCAGCAGGGCCAGATGGAATCATAAGAGATACTGACAGCTTTAGATGATTTTTGCATAGATAAGATTACGGAAATAATAAATGAAATTTCCAACAGTGGGGATATACTGGAAGATCTAAGTAGATCTATTTTCATAGCACTGCCTAAGAAACCAAGCACAAACAAATGTGAACTCCACCAAACAATCAGCCTAATGAGCCACATAAAACATCATCCATATTCTTGATGAATAGTGTGCATAGAAGAATCAGGCCAAAGATAGGACAAGAACAGTGCGGGTTTGTTAAAGGCACCAGAACAAGGAACATGATATTCATGCTCAGAATGTTATCAGAAAGACCAATACAAATGCAGAAGAACATACACCTAAGTTTTATAGACTATGCAAAAACGTTCGACAAAGTACACCACAAAGATCTGTTGAAGTTGCTCAGCAACCTTGACATATTCAGGAAAGACATTAGAATAATCAAAGACCTCCACTGGCAGCAAACTGCCTGCATATGGATAAAAAATGAGTTCAGCAGATATAGAAAAATGGAAAGGGGTGTAAGGCAAGGATGTGCCTTCTCACCAGACTTATTCAACCTATACAGCAAGGCAATTCTGAGAGAACTGGAAATCCTACCAGGATTCATCAATGTCGGCCACAATCTTAACAACATAAGATATGCAGATGACACAGTGCTGATAGCAGACACTGAAAGGAAACTAAAAAGCTGTGCAAGAAGAAGAAGAGACTACATATAAACTACAAGAAGACAATGCATGGTCATCAGCAAAAAGATGAGCCTGAAATGCAATTTACAGGTTGGGGACACTAAAATCAAGCAGGTACAGAAATTTAAATATCTGGGAAGTGTTCTGACAGAGGATGTCAAGTGTGACGCTGAGATCCGAAGACATATTGGGATGGCCAAAAATGCATTCCTAAAGCTAGGCAGAGTATTACAAGACAGAAGGGTTTCATTGGTAACAATGAAAAGAGTACTAAACTGCTACATGATATCTGTCCTCCTTTACGGCAGCAAATGTTAGATGATCTCCTCAAAGATGAAGAAGAGACTCTAGGCAACAGCAGTATGGTTCTACAGAAGGATGCTAAGGATACCATGGACCAAACATATGAGCAATGATGAGGTTTTGGAGAGGATGAAAACAAGGAGGCTTATAATTAACATCAGAAAGAGGCAGCTAAAATTTCTGGGACAAGTAATGAGAAAAGACGGCTTGGAAAATCTGATACTCACAAGACAGAGCAAAAAAGAGGGACAGGGGAAAGCAGCGCATGACATACTTAGCAGGCTTAAGCGAGTGAATGGCAGAGCAGGGTCTGAGAGAAATAAGAAAGAGACAAAACTTATTGAGAGCTACAAGGAACAGGAAGAAATGGAGAGCCATGATCACCTACATCCTGAAGGGACAAGCACTTAAAAGAAGAATCAAAATAACATTTTGACGACTAAGGCACAAATTATTCAATTTCTTTTCAACAAGAAGGAACAATCACTTTTTAATGGACATGCTCAAAATGCATGATATAGAGATATAAAGGGATTGGTACTTCTTAAATTTGGTAAATGGAACTCATTAGCCTGGGAGGGCAGTCCATGTAAGAAGGAATTTAAACTCGCACTGCCTTTCAGCCAATCATGGAAAAAGTTTTAGGTGTAAGTCTTGAGCATAAAATCAGGAGTCGCAAAGGCAATCCAGTGTTGGAACCAGACTTATTCTGGCAATTTCTGTAACAACATTGGTGTCAAGTAGTATAGGCTCCTTCTTTTCCTTTAGTCAACATCAGTGGTGTGGAGAAAAAATACATGCTGCAAGGGTAACAGTCAATCACCCATATGAAGAAAATCCTGCCTAAGCTTGTGGCTTTATATTGGTCACACATCCTGATCTCCTCTTCTTACAAATGATATATTCTATGGCATTACTGAACACCAATAAACAAATATGCCTCCTGTTACCATTACAATGGAATATTTCATTAATGAGAAAAAAGTTGCTAGTTTATTGCTTTTTACTTTTGTTTTGTATTAATTTGGGGGTGGAATATTTTTTACTTGTAACGATTTAAAAAGCAAAACCCTTTCTCACATGCAATAAAAGAATTGTATTAAAAATTGTACAGAAAATTTATCCAAAACAGTTGTGAAATAAATATTTTTTGTGATGTCAAATGAACACTTTTTGCCACTTTTGTAATGTCAATGAATACTTGTCACTTTCGTAATGCTCATTGTAGTAGAGACTTTGTAATTGCAGATACAACTATAGTAACACCATTGAACAATACTGGTGTCAGATGCCTTCAAATAACACTCACACTAATAGTACTTGCTCAATAATACTCACTCGAATGGTAAACGCCGAATAGTGATCCGTATAGTGATCCCTTAGATATCACACTAATTCCCATATATACATTTCCTTTACTATCACATGATCTACTTATTCAAAATGGGATCGCCTGTGTTTGCTCTCTGGTGGTCTGTATTCAAACTCCAGTGTCAACAGCAACATTTTATTCCTATATAACAATATTATTGTCATGTTTTGATGATATATGCAAATTAATATATCTATCATGTGTAAAGAAAATTACTGACTCTTTACTCATCCTTAGGATGAAAAACATGGACTTAGTGCATCACTTTGCTTGCTGTATATACTTGAGTATAGTACAAGTTTTATGATCAGTTTTTTTACACAAAAAATAGGGAGTTGCATTATACACAAGTCATTTTTCTTTTTTTTGAAGAGGTTAAAAATCATTCATTTTCAGTGACTGGTTACATTATAAACAGGTAAATTATTTTCTGGAGGGATAAAAATTCAGGTGTCAGACTATACATGAAGTTGGCTTATACACAAGTATATGCAGTACACCTTTTCCCTGTTCTGTCATGTAACGCAAACAAATTTCTCAGTTTCATACTATGGTGTCATCATTATCTGTGGTCATAAAAGCTCAGATAAATGTCATTTACTTTATTTTTGTGATACATACATCTCACCAGACTTTTAAAAAATGTGTATAAAACATATCTATCCCAAAAGTCTGAAACTTTGGGCTATATATGTCCCAGCAAATCAAAAATTTTAATCCCATTATGTTCAAAATATTTAGAAAAAAGCCATTTTTAAAAAAAATTGAAAATGGTTTTAAAACCATTTTCAATTTTTTTTAAAAATGACTTTTTTCTAAATATTTTGAACAGTTTCTTTTTGTTACATATTTTGTGTTGTCTGCTTTTCATCAAATTTATTTTTATTTTGCCAATAACTGGTTACCAATGTAATACATTTGTAGCAATCATGTTTTTTTCTTCCTGTAGCCTGTCGCGATACAGACTTTAAATGCAAAAATGGCATGTGTATTCCCCTGATAAGGTTGTGTGATGGAAAGCCAGACTGCCCAGATGCTGATGATGAAGCAAGCAACTGCAGTAAGTATTTACTACAAGCTTTCATAATATTTTCATTTGATCTTGCAAAAACTAGCTGTAGTCGTTGTGTTATTACAAATTTTATACACTTCAGGTAAGATACATTCAAATAGAGCTGAGCATTTTTCTGTTAGATATTTACATGTATTCTTGTGTGCACTTTATCTGCATGACATGTATAAATATCAAGTACATATCAAGTAGTCAATCTGTGTGATAGTCAAAGTAGTAAGAAAAAAACTTAAGAAATCTGCCTGGGTCTCCTCTATTTCCTGTTATATGAAAACTGTCTTCATTTGAAACTCGATCAAATGTAAAACACCTCAACAATTTCTGGAATATAAAATTTTTAATTTACACTCTCTTTTTTTGTCTTTTCTTTACCTTTTTCTTCAGGGATGAGGTGAATATTTTTGTCTTTTCCTTACCTTTTTCTTCAGGGATGAGGTGAATATTTTACAAGGCCAAATTTTTATCCCATCAATCTCCCCCAGCTTAACTCTTGAAGGTTCTATGACTGAAGTGGTTAAAGTGACGTCCATGAAAGTTTTTACAAAAGCTCTTTATTTCTTTGATTTTATTTTTTTCTTTTTCATTGTATATTCTTAGGCTAAAGAGCTTATCAACCCAGATTATTAGGATAAAAAGCAGCAATAATAAAGTGCAGAAAAATTATTATTAATGAAATGTATATAGACACAGAATATTACAATAAAATGCAACAATAATAAGATGAAATAAAATCTGTAATAAACTAATAATGAAGAGCATATCCATTGAGAAGTGTTGTGATAAAAGAAGACAATAATGAAATGCAGCAAATATTGATAATAATAATAATAATAATTAAAACGTATTATCTAAAAATAATTACAGACAATATTTTACTTTTTTTCTCCCTGTGCTAGAAAACTAGATGAATTGAAACCATTTTCCAAAATGAAGTGGTTTACAAAAACAACTATTTGTGATTATTTAAACACAGAATAAATACATTTTAAGAAAAAAAAAAAGAAAGAAAGAGAAAAAAAAACATGAACATAAATAAACGTAAATAAATAAATACATTTTGAAATTGCGTTTGTTTTTATGGTTAATCATAAATATTTGTTTGACTATTAATTTGCCATTGAATCAAGATGATTTTATAATCAATTCACTTAGCAGATATAGAGTAATTTTGCATCTGGGTCAACTCTTTAATAATTCCTTATCTTATAACTCTATGATGAGTATACAGTTGTTTTGCCAAATGTCTAAAGACCTTTTTCTCATCTTAAATGCCATGTCCCTTCAGGATGTAAGCGATACTGACTCTTTTACAGATTCCTTTTATTTATTATCAGGGAATTGCCATGCATTATTGAGAACAATAGTCAAGTAGTTTCTCATTGTCTTCTCCATGGTTTGGAATTCAGATGTTTCTTTCTCTTAGACTGGTTGCCACCTGACACTAGAGAGCCCAGTCTACCCTGCTGTTTAACCCATAGCTGGGTAGAGAAGAGATGGATTCTTGCCTTTCCTAAGGACATTCATGCAAAACACAAAAGACTAACCTGGAATTTGAACAAAATTTTTCTAAAAACTGCTCACCTCATAAACAAGAGTATTAAGAAATTAATTCTTTGCAGAAAACACTGTGTATACATATATAGATATATTTTGTGTGTAGAATTATTTCAATGTCTTCATTTTTTTAAAGTGTTTTAAAAAATGTATATATCAAAAATAAGTTTCACTTATAATTGTTTTCATTTATAGCATTGAGACAAAGCGGACTGTTGATTGTGATATTAATTTTACTTTTAGTTTAATATTCAGGTACTACTTGTTGTGAGGACCAGGTATCTATGTTAGACGATCCCTGCAAACATTAAAAATGAAGAAATGACACTGGCCAAGGAAAGATAGCTAGAATCAGGTGTTTAGATAAAAATATGCCAATTTGGTAAAAGACTTTGTGCCCTAAAGAGGACAGTTGAACATTGCATATAATGTTAGTAATAATAATATTAGCTGGTGGTCATATCCCAGGGTAGGCAGTTGAAACCATTGTGATCAACAAGATGAAGGGATGCAGGGAAGTGGAGACTGAATCACTGAGTGTATTTGGTAAAAGACTTTGTGCCCTAAAGAGGACAGTTGAACATTGTATATAATGTAGTAAGAAAAGACTGAGTTTGTCCTGAAAAGGACAGGTAGTAATTGCATATCATGCAGCTGGGAAAAGACTTAGGTTTATCCTGAAAAAGACAGGGTCAGCATATTATGCAGCAGATAGAAGACTTAGGTGCCAGGTGAAAATGTGGTAGATTGAAGTCAGTTTGGAGTTAGTTGGGGTAGCAGAAGTTTGTGTTGGCAATGTCAGCTACTATTACTGTTTGCTGGAACAGATACTACACAATGATCTTCACAAAGATCAAGTAGACGTCTTCAGTATTTATATTTACCAGACTCCCCACTGTGTTAGGATGAGACACAAGGTCAGATATTTAACATGAGGAACCCGAGTACAAACATTTGGGCCACTGGTCAAAATTTACCCAGTCATGCTTATGTGAGATCAGACACAAAGCTTGTCTTAGCTGGTCAAGGTCACAGAACAGATACGACAATTTGATGGCACTTCAAATCAGCATGCTGATTTTATTGCATAAGAACATCACAATATTCACAAATCTTGAAGCTACTTCCGGTTATGAAAAAAGTCATAAAAATAACCTTAGGTTATGAAATATAGCCTAACTGGATATAACAAAACTACTAACAGAAAAGAAATAGTATTTGTTTTGGATAACAATCATAAAATATCTCCAAAATGATGCACAGAATTAATAATCTCAAACAAACTGTTCAAGAACACATGTTCCGTTTTAGCAAACAGACTCCTAACAGAGCAGCATGTTGCTATGATATACTGAATACAAACAAGAAATACCAAGCAATTTAAAATTATTGGGATAGGTACAATACAATTACAAAATGACTTAAATACTGCTATCATATTTTTGTGATATGGGTAAGCAATGTTTGACTTGGCCCCTGATAAATGAGTTGTTTTTTAAATTTTATATTTTTACAGCCTGTCATAAAGGTCAGTTTCGCTGCGCCAGTGGTCAGTGTGTTCCAGAATCTGGCAGGTGCAATGGGCTTCAGGATTGCCAAGATCGGTCTGATGAAATTGGCTGTAGTATGTATTAGGAGTTTGCTATTTTGTATTGATTAATTTGTTAATGACATAATTAAGATGTTGATATTCCACACTACTTCAAGTAAAAGTTAAGGAAAAAAAAACATCAATACTGGAAAGAGTGATAACAGTTACTGGACTTGAGAAACCTATTTTCATGAAAAATTGTTTTAAAGAAAAGAATGTTTAATTTTAAAAAGATATAAATATTGCAGATATAAATATTCCACATTTTCAAACTTGTTTGGTCATTTTCATTTCATGCAACTTAGAATTTCACTAATATTTCTACTGTCCCACTTTGTCACCTGTCCCCAAAATTTGCATATATGCATTTTTTTAATTTAATTTTTATCACTGGGTGGAGTTCTTTTACTTTAATTTTCAATTCCCAGTTTCCGTTGTGTTAGTACAGATTTACTTTAATGTTTACGTTTAGCTATTGTCTCTGATATTTTGTTCAGCAAGTTCTTGGGGGTGGGGGTCCTGAAAATAGTAAAAATGGTGAAAGCAATGATTTTTTGACATTTCATGAATATGGCATACACAAAAAATATCCCAATAAATAATATAATTTTTCAGAATCCTTCTTCAGCAAACGTTATTGTCACAAGATAAAGAGAAACCTAGAACATAATGATAAAATTTAAAATTAGATCAGACAAAATACTATAATATCGCTTAAATTACAGAGAATACCATGGATGGAGCATGCGAGCAATTAAGAAGTTTTAAGGAAAGATGAAAACCGAAAGAATATTTAGAATATTTCTGAGAATAATGTGATGAGCAGAACAAAACAGAGGAATGCTGAGAATACTATGAATGGGGCATATAGGCAATAAAGAAGTCTTAGGGAAGATGGAAACAAAAAAGACATACTGAAAATCAGAAAGAGACATTTGAAATTTCTTGGATATATAATGAGAAAGGATGGCTTGAAGAATTTGACACTTACAGGACATAATGAAGGAAACAGTGGAAAACAGCTAGTAACCTACCAACAAGCTTGTGTAAATGGATGACAGAATGGGGAATGGGAGGTATAATAAAAAAAGATTAACATTATTAAGAGCTACAAAGTATTGTAATTATGACTCTCTCTAATTTCCTATGTCACATAAAAGAAGAAATAAGATCTATTTACATTACTTACATTGTTTGGACAGTTGTCCCCAAGCACATATGACCCAGTGGATAAAAACGTTGGTTGAAGTAACCCAAAAAGTGACTTGACACAAAGAGTTGAGGGTTCTATACCTTGCCACAGTAGAGGGAACAAAAACTTGAACAGTTGAGTTAGTAAAGGGAAACAACTGATACTGTGATATCCAAAAAAGGCATGGCACGTGGAACTAGAACAATCTACCCACTGTGGACTAAATAAAGGATCTGGTTTGAAATCCCAATGTATATCATCTGAAGAAGGTCAGGGCATCATGAATATGGCAATAAAGATTAGAAGAACAGTCCAAATTTTGTAAATAGAGTAAAGAAATAAGATGTCAGATATCAACTTCTTTCTGCTTAAACTGTCAGTATTAAAGCCAAGATTTGAGTTCTTTTTCTTGATATCTTTTAAATCTGTCTCTTTTTTTTTCTCTTTCTCCAGAGTGCCAAGGTTTTCAATGCAAGTCTGGACTTTGTCTCTGGGGACCTCATTACAGATGCAATGGAATAATTGATTGTGAAGACCTTTCAGATGAAATCGATTGCCGTGAGTAAATTTTTTTATTAAGAAAGATTAGACATTGAATTTTAAGCTTCAAGATTCTTCTTCTTGATTGTCTTACATGATGAAAGCATTGGTTAAGTGCATTTAATTACTTGTTGGTTATAAGTTCAATCCCTGCCTCAGGCGGTGAAAGTGTAGAGGGCCGTGGCTGTGATGTTGGGAAGTCAGATGTAGAAGAAACGCATGTAAGGTTCAGATACTCCTGCTCGCCGCGCCCAACTACATAAAAAGGTTGGACTCTGATTAAGTCCAAAGAAGAAGGCAAAGAAAGCAAACAAAACACAAGACCGATAATATATGTATATACAAATATATATTAATAACAAGTTACAATACATGGAAACAGTACAAAGGACGAAGTGTGTGTGAATATTCTGTATGTGCGTGTGTGTGTGTGAATATTCTGTATGTGTGTGTCTGTGTATTGTGTTTAGCGTGTTTCCACACTATCCCTTGTTAGCGCCTACATTTCGAGGTTGTAAGCTGAAAGCCTGATGAAAAGGAGAGATTTACCTCAAGGTGTCGGCGCACAGGCCTGAAGGAAAAAGAGATAGAGGCGAAGGGTCAGCAGCTATTTATAGCCAGGGAAGAGAGACCCCTGGTGAAAGGGTTAATGTACTAAAGGAGGAGTTAACTCTGACAAAAGTATTTTCATGAAAAAATAAAGTGTGACATTAAAAAGAATCTACTGCAAAGAATTAATTGACACAAGATAATGGGATTTTTTGTGGATTTGAATTGAAGGGTTCAATTTGAAATTCCCAGAAAGTTATCAACTCTGATAGAGACCTAAATAAAGCCTAAAAATTATAGCAATGAAATATATCTAGGTATAATGGTATATCCTTAGTTCCAGCAGTCCTAACCTTTATGGCTAAAACCACCATGCCATGCACATTGTAGCAAACCACCCTGATTCCCTTCTTATCTCCCTGGTGAAATGTAAGTTCCACTTAAGTAGCTTCTTCCCACAAACTGCTGCCTTGCAGAACTGACTTCCAAGAGATTCCTTCCCTGATCACTATAATCTTAACCTATTCAAGCCTAGGGTTAACCGTTATCTTCCACACATATCCACATAAGCTGTACCTCTTACCTTGTAACTTTGTACCTTGAGTAGCTCCAGGGCTTTGCACAGGGTAAACACAACTGTAAAAAAAAAAAAAGAATAGGGATTCAGCCAGAAATCAATGTAGTTATGTTTATAACTACAGATTTCCTATGAAACTTGACAGAAGCCCAAATCATGTCAAATAAGCAATTACTGTTAATTTATATGGGAAAATTCTTTTACCAACCTGCACTTTTTTACTACAGTTGACTGTTCTGCAATGATTGTAGAAATGTCATATCAGTTTATGCTAGGCTTGCAGGATATTTGAGTGCCAAGAATGGTATAAAGGTATAAAATAGCTAAGCACTCAAGCATGGTATCATATTGCAAGACTTCTGCATCAATCGCAGGTGACTTTGACATCAAGGTAGGCATACCTAGAAGTAGTAGTTCTCTTCTAATCACCAAAGTTAAGCAACATCAAGCCTGGTCAGTACTTTGATGGATGACCACTTGGGAATACTAAGTGCTGTAACCTTGAATAAGAAAAACTTAAATATCATTAACTTATGGTCAAATGATGCTGAAAACCCAGGTTCTTATCTGATTGTTAAAGTTAAGCAATATAAAACCTAGTCATCATTTAGATGAGTGACAATTGGGGAACATCAGGTAGTGTAAGCAGCTTGTGATCTTGTGTTAGTCAAAGCAAAACTTAAATATCATTAACTTTTGATTGGGTGATGTTGAAAGATCTGATCACTGAAGTTAAGCAATATAAAACCTGTTCAACATTTAGATGGATGACAAATGAGGAACATCAGGTAGTGTAAGCAGCTTGTACCTTGTGTCAATCAAAGCAAAGTTGAATAATGGAATTATTTTTATTGGACAGTTTGATTTGATATTGCAAGTTTTCTTTAGCAAAGTGTTTCATGGACTTGAAAAAATGACATGAGAGTGTTAAATAATCAATGGTTCCAATATAATCAACTTAAAACTTCTTAGAAACATGATGGATTAGATTCAAAGGTTACTAGATGTGATATACATTTGAGGAAAAATGAACAATGCATCACCTAGGTATATATGCAAAGATAAAAATATCATACATATAGTGTTCAGTATTAGTCAGATACAAGCATCTTGGAACATTTCACCTGCAGATAAGTAGGTTTGGGTAGGTGATAACTGTGTGTGTATCTATATTTTATTTTATTTTTAGAATTCTTTTATTTCATCATGTTGCTTCAGGTGACATTGACTCTATAATTATGGTCAGGTCTCTACTTTATTCTTTGTTATAAATAGTTGCAATCTAGATATAAATGGTCTTGTCATTTACTAAGTGCATTTATGCGATTTTAACCACCAGCCTACTATGGTTTTGTGCAAGGACCCTGGCTATTCAGGCATATGGTCACATCATTTTGAAATGCCTATTCCTGTACAATCAGTGAAGTTAAGCAATGTTGAAACTGGTCAGTGACTAGATGGGTGACCACTTGGGAATACCAGGTGCTACTTGTTCTGAAAAATATAGCAAGCATCTACTTTGCTAAGTACTTTGAATAATATACAGATTAATAAAAAAAATACTGGAATACACAAATTATTAATTTGACGAATAACTGTTTTTGAGTTGTGATAAGTTATTTTTTTCTTTTACCTTTTCTCCTTTCTAGCATGGAAGCCACGTCATCGTCTTTGCAAGAATGGCGTCCAGGTTCCTTCATCTAATTGGTGTGATGGACAGGACCATTGCTATGACAACAGTGATGAAACTAATTGTGGTATGGTTTACATCCAGTTTTACTTACTTTTTGCTACTTAACATGTACTACTTCCACTGCTGTGGATGTAATATTTGTCTTTATGAAACCTACATTGTTTGCTGTTGACCTATGTATACATTTCCAAGACACAGGGAAATATTGATAACTAGTGATTGTGTTATGAACTAACTAGAACTTAGTGCTATTTTCAAACTAGTATAGAAAGCATAGAAATATACTAGCATACAACTTGTTTTGTGATGCATTCTTATTGTGTGTTAGGGATGTTTTTTTTAACTTAACCTGTACTGCAGAGTCTCCAAATGAATCTAAAATGACAGAATCCAGAAGAAATCCATGTCAGCCATCCTTGTAGTCATTTACTGCTAGCAAATGATAATTTCCTATTTTCCCAAAACAGGCCAGCACAGCCAGACAACAATGCAGCATTAAAAGTGTTAAGAATATTACTTTAGCTTGTCATAAAATTGCAGCCAATAGAGAACAATGATTGTGGAGGCACAGTGGAGTAATGGATTGCATTTCAGATTGAGGAATTGGAGGGCTGATTTTAGATTCTAGTTGAGTTCATTACATTCACTTACGTGCTAATACCCTTGGGGAAAAGTATGAATCCATCTCTTCTCCCCCCACTCCTTCCAGCTATGGGTAAATAGCAGACTGGGTTCTATATCCTCTGGTTGCATTTGATCTAGGAGAAGGAAAAACTCTGAATTCAAAACCAGCCTAGAAAGGGTCAGGATACATCAGACTGTTTTGCCCAGGAAACACCACTACTGCTTCGGCTGCAGTACATTTACTGCCCTTAAGACCCTAATACATGATGGGTCTTGTGATCATGAGAGAACAGTTTTTTGCATGATGTTATATTCTTAGGTCATGTGGTCATAGCAACAGATATTGGTGAGCCAAATTCAAATTCGGGGTTAGTCTATTAGGTTCACCTTTGCACTAATGCCCTTGGGTGGCAAACAGTCTAAGATTGAAAATGCTCAATTTCAAACCATGGAGAAGGCAAAGGTAACCACTCCACTATCTTTCCCAAGTATGCATGACAATTTACAGATAATAAAGAAAAAAAATCTGTAAAGAGTTATATAGAGACATGAATGCCTACATCCTAAAGAGACATGGCATTTAAAAAAAACTAAAAAAAAAACAATCTTTTAATTGGTTTTGTGTATTGATTTTTGTCTTTGTAATATTTTCAGTCTGTCTCCAAGGTCGTGAAATTTCCTGTGAGGGTGGGGGTCCTCCTGTATGCATCCCTCGTATTTGGGAATGTGATGGCTACCCAGATTGCAATAATGGAACTGATGAAATAAATTGTGGTAAGTACATTTACTTATCGATGTATAGATATTATCATTCTTTTTCTTTTATGTATTTTGTTCATTTGGGATGTATACTGTCGTGGCTCTCCACAACCTCCTATCCTTTGTAGTTCTAAGCAATATTTGACTTCCTACTATCCCTTCCAAGATAGTTAGGTAAGGTTACTCACTATTCCCCTTTGCTCTTCTTGTCTTCAATATGTCCTGTGAGTGTCAAATTTTTCAAGCTCTCTTTCCTCATTTGGTATCCCAGAAATTTAATCTGTTTCTTTTTGATTCTGAGTATAAGTGTCCCTTTTGTTTCCATTTTCTTTAATACTTCTTTACATTATTTACATTATTCGAACTTTATTACGTTTCGGCCGTTGTATGCTCCGGCCTTCTTCAGGTGGTTGGAATGTCGAATTGAACCCTTTATTTTGCTCACTGGGGTAGACTGTTCTAGTTCCATGTGCCATGTTTAATGGATGTCAGTTATTAGTTATCTCCTGTTAATTTTCCCTCTGAAACCTAATGTCTTCAGCAACCATTTTTACCAGTGCTCATATTGCAATTTTTGCTGTTATTATATCATGTTTTTACCAGAGCTCATATTACAACTTTATTAGGTTTATAATACCCAGAAATTCATACACAGATGTCCTCAAGACACAGTGGATAAAGGCGTTGGTTAGATCCAGTGACAGGAGCCAAAGAGTATGAGTTCAATACCCGGTTAAGGCAGTGGAGAACTTTCAGTGGGAAAATTAACAGGATCCTGTTAAGGATCTTGTCATTCCCTGGATATTTCCACTTAGAATCAGTGTTGTACTCTGTAAAAAGAGTGACAGAAAAAAAAATCATTTGACCTTTTTTTTTTTGTCATTATTAGTAACTGATAATGTACCTTATTGGCATGATTTACATTCTGACTACTGTCCAAACATTTGTTGTTGTTATCAAAATATTTTGGCTACTTTGACCTCTGGCCTTCTTTGGAGGAAATGCTTTGATAATAACAAGAATTATTTGGAAATTATTCTGGATATAAATAATGATCAATCCTCATCCTAGAAATTCAGACAGAAGTTGGTTGAATGATGATTGCAAAAAAGATGGACATTAGTCCAAATGTAAATAATGATTACTTTTCATCACAGAAATTCAGGCAGAAGATTAGAACACCAGTCCAAATATAAACAATGTATAGTTCTGGGTATGATGATAAATTACATCTGGCAGCAAGGCCTTTGATCAAGAGATTGGAAGTTTTGAGCATGGGACCCCCTTTTGATTGCTGTTGTTCCCAGGTTCACCTTGACGTTGGGTGATAGCACCTTTTAAGGTCCTAGGTATGGGCAGATAGTAACCCCCACCCAACAAAAACAAAATATGATGAACGTATAAAATACATTTTCATAGTAAAAATAACAACAATATATTTTTATATAAAAAAAATGACCAACAATACATATTTCTAGTAAAATTACCAACAATGCACATATACTAAATGGTGATTATAGCTCTCCACGACGTTCTGTATCCTGAAGGAACATGGCACATAGAAGAAGAATAAAATATCTTTTTTTAACCATGTATAATAATTTCTCTTATTTAAAGTACAAACAACTACTTTTGGAGCCAATTTAAAAAATTACAATGGTGGCTTCAAACCATTGAATTGTAGTCTATCTTTGTTTGTAGAATAATAGCTTTAAATATTATGAATTATGAATCTGTTTTTTTTGTTTGTTTTTTTACAACAAATGTTATATTGTATTGTCTTATGTTAATTATTGCATTTCTGTTGTTTATGAATTGATGATTGATATGTTTGATTATTACTCTAAGGTTCTTAAGTGACAAGTTATGAGAAAATGTTGGTTTTGTGTAACTAATGTTAGAAACTCATTGATATTTTTTTTTTTTTTTAAATTAATATTAGAAAAGCAATTTCCCAAATGACAAGAAAATTCAATTACCAACATAGTTTTTATATAGGAATATTTCTGAAATCTCAAGTTATTAGTAATAATTAGGTTAGATGTTTTAAACATTTTATAATAAATGATAAATCTAAGGTATTTATTGGAAGCATTAAGTGATCATACCATACAGACAAATTATATTTTAATGGTCTTGTTTACAATTAATGCATCTAGTTATGGTAGAATAAATTAAGTGTTTTTATTTGTGTTTATATCTGAATAGTTTTTTGGTGAATTTTTTAAAAATTGCTTCATCATACACATTATTTTATAAAGAACGGAGTCAAATTATTTTTTCTAATTTTATTCATTTCTAGTTGACTGAGGAAATTATTGTTAAGTGTTTGTTTTATATTTCTCAATTCTTTATAAAATAATGTGTACAAAGAAGAAATTAATTTGGCTCAATTCTTTATAAAATAGTATGCTTAAAGAAATTGTCTCATTTAATCATGTTTATTTCATATAAAGCAACTTTATATGTTAGGTATTCCTTTGATAAATTTATAAATCTCTCAAACCAAAAACTTAGCAAACAAGAAAAGGTATTCTTTAACTACTTCTTATAATTTATTTTCTTGTTTGGTGAATCATTGTAAACAATGAATAATTTAATAATTAATGTCTGTCTGATTTCTGTGGTTTTCTAATTAACACTTGTACTGTTGCATTGTGAAGATTTTACAAGTTAGTAATTTTCCAATAAAGATATTGATTATGATGAGTTATCTTTCAGGATTTTTAACCTGTGGACCAAATGAGTTTCGTTGTGATTCTGGTTCAAGCTGTTTAGACAAGTCATATCTGTGTGATGGAATTGTGCATTGTGATGACCACTCAGATGAGGATGATTGTGGTAAGTTTTGGAAATAATGGCTATGGATTAATATTTCAGTCATCAAGAGAATTTTATAGACACACACACACACAAGAGGGCACCGAAGTTTTTGTCCTGACAAAGAAGGATCCACACCACAAAATCAGCAATAAATTTACATTATAATAGGTATTTCCTTCTAGTCATGCTTGTATTAATTCCTGACCATTAACAAACTCTTTCCCTGATTTTCAAAAGATTTATGTAGTAAATTCATTAGCAATGCATTTATGTCCTACATATAATAGGCCTATTCTACTTATATTAATTCCTGTTGGTTCCACTCTATTAGGAATGTCTCCTATGAACACTTTCCTCCCCAAATTTATAGACAAATTCTACAGATGCAGGCTGGGATTTCTTAATAACAAATAAAACTCAACAATTATTGGTTTAATTGCTCACATTTTTGTTCTTTCTTACCTTGAATTTAGAATGCTATTAACACTTGACTATATTTCTTTTGCATATGAACACCTGCTTTGTGAACTTTTTGCCTTACTACTGTTGCTTTGCATAGTTTTGATATATATATATATATATATATATATATATATATATATATAAATATTATTTTCCCCTGTTCTTTTTCTTATTGTTGTTTGAGTATTTTGTCAATAACACATAACCATGAACAGCTTTTGCACAATTTCTGATCATTAACAATGACTTTTCTCTGATTTTCCATGGATTTATATAGCAAACTTGTTAGCAAAATATTTATGTTCTACATATAATAGTCCTTTTCTGCCAGTAATGCCTGTATTAATTCCTGGCCATTAACATTTTTTTCGCTTGATTTCATATATGTATAATTTTGATGATAAAATAATGTTTTTGAGAAACCAGTTTTCCAGGAAAATTGTTTTAAGAGAAAGATTTTATAAATTTCAACTGAAACCAGTAGTGACTACTTGGTTAATGAATGCCAAATATTTCCTTTATGTATAATGTAAATGTATTGCATTGTATTTCTCTTAACGTCTATATCTTTCCTTCTATCAGTCTCCTTGCATCAACCAATCTGCCTTTCTCTTTTATTATTCATGTCTTCCAATTTATTCCTACTTTTTCTTGTTCCTCTTTGTAAGATTGGGAATTAAATGGCAGCCATTTTTATGTTTTTACTACTTAAGTATGGCTGACAGAATATCTCCCTCCAAATTACTTTGCTTTACTCTGTCAGGGAATCAGACTGTCATTCAAACAAATTGAAAAGGCAGTGAAAATGATAATTACCTTAGAGTGGCTGATGATATATTTCAAGACAAAATTCTTTGTTCCCAGTTTTCTTTCCTTAGAAGTGACTCAGAAAGTGATTTAAGATAATGTGGAAATGTCTTTTTTTTTATTTTTCAATACTTCTACAAAAGACATTTCCACATAATCAGGAAGGGACAGTTGAAATTTCTAGGACATATAATGAAGAAAAAGTGCTTTGAAAATTTGACATTCACAGGTCATATTGAGAGCACAGGAAAGCAGAGAGTAACCTACCTAACGAGCTTGTGTAAATGGATGACAGAACAGGGACTGGGAGTGATAGTAAAAAGGTAAAGCTTAAGAGCTACAAAAAATAGGAAGTGTGAGGTTATGTGTATGGTATACAGAGTTGAAATTTACTTTCAAGCAAATGCTCTTAGAAATGTATGAATCCATCTCAATAAGTATTAAAAGTAGGGTAGACAAGGCTCTCTAGCTTTGGTTGGCCAACAATCTAGAAAACCAACAACTCTGAATTCAAAATTGGTTAGTTATGAATTTAGCAATTTTCTCCCATAAAAACATCCTTGTTACACAACCAACACCTAACATGTTGAGGTTATGACCCTATACTCCACATATTTTACAAGATTAATAACTTGATTCTATAAAAACCTACTTGATATAGGCTACACTGTAGCAACACTTAGTGAGGCTGTGTTACTATACTTAACAGGAAAGTCTACAGGATTAAGAACTACACCCCATAAAAACCTATTTGCTATAGAAACCACAGCAGCAACACCTAGTGTAGTGAATCTGTCACCCTATACCCTACAGGGTGTCTACAGGGTTAACAACTCCATCACCTAAAAACCTACTTGCTATAGGAACTACTGCAGCAACACATAGTATGGTGAGGTTGTGATTCTATACTCCACAGAGGAGTCAACAGGATTGATTTATTAATAATGGCTGGTTACTTGTTTCCAAGCACATTACTAGGGTGGCTAGCCAATCCCTGTTACAAATGCCTGCTCAGGCACATTTTTGTTTGTTGTAAACCCACAGAGCCAACCTGTTGTTTACATTGCAACGATGCTGAATAGACCTTAGTGACAGTTTCTGCTATGATCAAGAATTGAATGGTCAAACCTCGGTAAATGATAACTACCCAATTTCAATCACAAGGTTTGGGTCAATCTGTGGTCTTATGGTTTTCAGGCACTTTCCATCAGTGCTGCATACTGTGATTGCCTACCCAGACCAATAACATCAAGAAGTCACTGCCCTGAAAAATCAATTATAGTGAGATTTGAACTGGGGTCTCATGGTCAGAAGGTGAACATTCTAACCACACAGCTTTGCACACATTCTATTTAAGTACATATCTTTTTGAGTTCATGAACTTGTCTTCAGTTGCATTTGTAGTATTTTGTTTTGGGTTTTCTTTCTTTACTCTGAGTGGTTGACATATATATATGTTATTTACTAAATTTAGATTTGTTTGGGCACAAGGCCAGAACTATGAGGCACCCAGTAACTATCAAGCTTGCTACTCAGCAGTAATGGTCAATCAGAATAGCTTGTTAACAATTACTCCTCACCAAGGTACCCAGAATCATATAATTATTAATATGGGTTAACACATTCCAAGACCAGAAACTGTAATAATTTACTTCTTGATCCTTCATAACTGATCACTGATAAGATTTAAAATGGATCTGACCTATATCTTGATCTAAATCAATTTAGGTCAGTTGCTAAGTGTACTTTTGTGTAGTAAACTTTCTATTTCATTATTTACCTACAAGTTTGTCTTACTTATTTATTTCCTTCTGTATCTCCAAAACTCAAGATACAACAAGCTCTCAAACATCTGAACTTTATCATATGTGCTCTTATATTAAGCAAGTTTGGCCGTTCCTGTTATAGACAACTTTCCTTTCAAAAAGAAATCAATTTTGTCTGAGATTTTGTGATGTATCGTTAATATTTAATAATATTTTTTTTATCTCTCCCAGTTCTTGCAGTCCTGTTTTTATTTATTTGTCAGCTGGCCCATTCTCTAGTCATCTCCAGATGAATTTACTTTTGTGCAGAGTTTTGTTTTTGATATCCTATAATCTTATTAATGAGACAGGCTAGTGAACAGAATAAAACTTCTACACAAGAAAAAAATACCACTCTCTTCAGAATGAGTCTGTAGCGATTGCTATGTTTTTCCACACCCACATTTTATTCGCCTGCAATTGGCTAATAAATCACTACTACTTTTATATAGGACAATTTAGCTATCGCAGTCGTTTCTTTGAATCCTTCGGTTTTGAGCTTGCTTGCTTGTTCTGTTAGTACGAATGTAGTGATTGGTTAACTTTTAACCAATCACATATTTTAGTGCAAAATTAAGTTTTCCCGCATTACCTTGGGAGCCTACCCTTTTTCCATAAAATAGGCAACTTTTTTACAAGTTGTCAGTAAGATCCAGTAAAATTCACCTGTCCATACAAGTCCACGATCTTGCTCATAACATTTCAAACACACACACACACACACAGAATTTCGTAATATAAACTTACATTTCTCTCTGTGACTCAGCCAAGCTCAATCAACCAAGACTCTGTTGATTTCGAACCATTCTATAACACAACACATTTTTGATCAATTGTATTCTTGTGTTATCTATTCTAACAAACGCACCTTGTTGTAATATTGATTCCTGAACATTTTTCTCTCAAAAAGAACTTTCTTCAAACAATCAATTACAAATCAAAATACAATTAAAGGGGAACAACTTCTTTCCCTTAATCTATGCATTGAATACAATTTTATTGCATGTTTGTTCTTGTATGTTATTTCAATATATATTTGTTGATTCACAGTTTGGAGTTTTTGTTGTTTACTTGAATCCTGTACGTTGAAAGTATAATAATATAAATAGTATTGGTCTATCTACAAACAGACACCTTTACAATTGGTAACCCCAATGTTCCAAAAATAAATCTTTCAACCAATAGGCCTTTACAAATCTCTAGTGGTGTTAAAAATAAATGAAGAAAAAGAAAAGTGGGGAAAAATCAATTTGATGTTAGCAAATAGTGAAATTGAATGAGTCATTAAAAAGTATATTGACAAGAAACAAGAAATTAAAACTCTGAACTAAACAAATGCAGAGGAAAGAAGACTGAGGACAGAGTAACCAAAATATTCTGAGGTAAAAACAAAGATGAAGACAGTAAAAAACAAACAAAACAAAAATAAGGATTGTGTTGTATCATAGACTCCTCTTACTAATTTGTTGTGTGTTTAGAATTTTCAAATTATCTTGAGTTTTCTTTATAACAGTCTACAATAACCAAATAATTGGTAGTAGACAGAAAAATGCTAACTAATATATTGATATTTGTCTATATTTTTGAGATGAAGTAATGTAACTATTTACATTGTTCAGACTATTGTCCTCATCTTTATTGTTATATTCATGATGTTTCGTCCATTGTACACTCCGGCCTTCTTCAGGTGATATATACACTGGAATTTCAAACCAAACCCTTTATTTTGCCCACTGAGGTAGATTGTTCCAGTTTCAAATGCTGGGCTTTTTCCGCATATCTCGGTTCCAGTTATCTCCCTTTAGTAACTTAATTCTCCAAGTTTTTGTTCACCTTTGTGGCCAGGTACTGAACTCAAAACTCTTTGAGTTAAACCACTGGATTACTTCAACCATCACTTTTATCCACTGGTCATGTGTCTTTGGGAACATGTATGAATTTTTGGGACTTATAAACCTAATGTTTCAGTAACCATTTTTATCAAAGCTCATATTACAATTTGTTATTTTTTTTCTAGCACTGTATTACTGGCTTCCATATTGTATTCATGTCTATGCTTGGCTGGCTTAGGAGATTTTTGTAACCTAGCAGAGGTGAACAAAAACTTGGAGATATGAGTTACTAAAGGGAGAAAAAGCATGGCATGAGGAATTAGAACAATCTATCCTGGTGGATGAAATAAAGGGTTCAATTCGAAATTCCAACGTATATCACCTGAAGAAAGCTGGAGCATACAATAGCCAAAACATTTTGAATATGACAAAGATGAGGACAATAGTCTGAACAATGTAAATATTTTGATGTTTAATCCCATTCATAGCAACTCATACAACATATGTAATTCCATATTTTATACATGGAGTTTCTCTCTTTTGAACTGTTAATAATTATTATGTTCAGAGGTATTAAACAGTTTCAAAATGAACCCAAGGTAAGGATATTTCTAAAACCAAAGAATGGACTAATTATAATGCTAATTATAATAGATTAATCATCCTAGGTTATCAAATAGACATGGAGCAGGCTTGGTAATTTCTGGCCATTGAAAGTAGAAAACATTTAAAATAAAAAAAGAATAGACAGCTAGGGAGACGTTTGAAGAACAATTCCAGTTGGATTCATTATTTTCATTACACATAAATACTATTGAAAAAAGCTATAAATCCATTTCTTGTTCCCCAGCTGTAGATTAAATAGTTGGACTTGTTTCAGGGTTGATAAGCTGTAAAAAAAAAACAACAAATCCATCGATTAAAAATATTCTTGAAATTGTTCATCAGATTTTCATTTCTGTTTGAATTTCAGAGATTAGGAGTTATCATTATTTACATTATTAGCACTCAGATTAATGTCTGTTTTTATTTTCACAATGTTTCAGTTGTTGTATCCCCATCCTTCTTTAGGTATCTGTCAATCTGGGTAACCTTTAGGTGAGATTCCCTTATATATGGAATGGGAACAATTCACCCCCATAAAATAAATGAAGGGTTTACTTTGAAATTTATTGAAGGTTACTGGGATTAAAAGATACCTGAAGAAGACCAGAGGGCACAACAGCCGAAATGTTGTGATAACAACAACAAAGATGAAGATATTCGGCTGATTGCAAATAATACAGATTTCCCTTGCTACTTCCTTCTTGTTTGTTCAATTAGTTTGCTTCTTTTGCTACAGTGAAACTTGTGGAAGCTTCAAAAGCAAAGTCTGCCAGTCATCAAGTTCAGGTGATGCTGAAAGGTGAAAAAATGATGATTTGTTGTACAAAATGGACGCAAGATTATTCGGACAAACTTTGCCATTTACTTGGATATCGGTAAGTTTTGTTTTGCTTCCTGAATACTTTTTGTTAAAACATATGGGAAGTGTTTTAACAGAGGATAGAAAATGCAACATCAAGCATGCATTGGAATAGCAAAAGGTGCCTTCCATAAGCTAAACAAAGTACTAAGAAACAAGAAAATTTCATTAGAAACAAAGAAAACAGTGCTGAACTGCTATGTAATATCATATATACATTAGTGAATGCCATATTATTTCCTCACAGATGAAAAAGAGACTTAAGATTGCTGAAAGGTAGTTCTCCAGAAGGATACTGTGAATACAAGAAAGTTTTAAGGAAAATGGGAACAAAAAAAACACTTACAAAGAAATTGTTGAAATTTCTGGGATATAAAGTGAGAAAAGAGGGCTTGGAGAATTTGGGGAGACTTGAGGTAACAGTGATGTGGTTCTATAGAAGAATGCTGATTGTAGTATTGTATGTAAATTGCTTAGAAACAAAGAAAAGAGTGCTGAACTAGTGTGTAATATCAATCCTCCTATATGGCAGTGAATGCTGGACAATTTCTTCACAGATGAATAGAAAATTAGAGTCAAGAGAAATGTAGTTTTACAGAAGGATGTTGAAAATACCATGGATGGAACACATGAAGAACGAGGAATTTTTAAGGAATGTGGAAGTAAAAATATGTATAATCAGAAAGAAATAATTTAAATTTATGGGACACATAATGAGGAAAGAGTGCTTGGAAAATTTGACACTCAGTCATTGAAAGCAAGCTGAGCAGAACAAGACAGAAAGTGGTGGATAATACCATGAACGGAGCATATAAGCAATGAAGAAGTCCGAGGGAAAATGGAAACAAAAGACATACTCAAAATCAGAAAAATATATTTCAAATTTCTTGGATCTATAATGAGAAAGGAGGGCTTATATCAAAGGCAAAAGGGATGTGGGGAGGCAGCAGGCCACCTACCTGACCAGCTTGTGTAAATGGATGGCAGAACATGAGGGTGGGAGTGATATCAAAAAGACAAACATTGCTAAAAGCTACAAGGATAGGAAGTTGTGGAGAGTCATGATCGCCTACATACAGAAAAAACACTGAAGATTTTGTATTTTAAATTCTTGTCATTGTAGTTCTAAGCAGTGTTTTCCCTCTTATCATCCCACCAAAACATTTGCACAAGCTCATTCACTGTTTCCCTCTTCCATTCTTGCCATATGTTCTGTGAGTGTCAAATTCTCTAAGCCCTCTTTCCTCATTATGTGTCCCAGAAATTTCAACTGTTTTTCTTTTTTCTGATTTAAGTTCTTTTTGTCCCATTTTCCTTAAAACTTCTTCTTTGCTCACGTGTTTTGTCCATAGTATTTTCAGCATCCTTCTATCAAACCATATCTCTGTGTCCAGTATTCACTACCATATGGAAAGATTGATAATATATAGTAATTCAGCACTCTATTTTTGTTTCTAATGAAATTTTCTTGTTTATGAATACTTTGGCAAAGTTTAGCTTTTGTATATGCAAAAAAAAAAAAACTGTCAAAATAATTTGTTCTTCCCTTGACACCACTATTACTGTATACACTTTTGACTCCCTTGGCAATGTTTATTTACAATATTTTAAAAGTATGTGAACCAAGTACAATTCTATGTTTATTATTTATCACTCAAAGCCATTTTTAACCATTGTTCTTAGAGAGCAGTTTATACAGAGAGTTATATCAAATGTGCATAAAATATGAATTCAGTATTGATTTTTCAAAATGGCAACTCAGAATCTGGTCCACTGCACTAGGCAGTTATCTGCCCTTGTTTAATATTTGATATTACTTTATATGCACTTCTTTTGTAAGGTTTTAAAAAGTTCAGCTTTATTATAGTGACATGAGAGAGTGAAGAAAATACACATAAGGATAATCTTATTTTCTTTTAGGCACTATAATTATGTGAATTGTAATGAAGATGTGATTCTCTTTGTAGAAACATTGGCAGCAACATGTCATGTGATTTTTGGACTCCAATAAAGAGTGGGAAATATTTGCGAATCAAAAAGCGCAAAGCAAGCTTCAAAGACACAAGCCCTTCATCATTGCTTGAGATGCTAAAAATAGAGTAAGCTCATTTACTGTTTCTTGTCTATTTTAATACCAGCCAAAACAGTAATTATAATATTGATAAAGATTTCCTTTGCTTATTGAAATGATACAAATTGAAGAAGCAATTATTATTAAATTATGGGAAAAAATAGCTGAGCATTTGTGAATGTGAAAGATGAACTTGTTTTATGTCTGCCTGTCTTGATATTGATGTCAGAAATTTGTTGTCTGTTGAATAAATAAAATAAAGTACATTAAATCAATTGGCTATTGCTCCATGGGAAAATATTTACACTTTCTGAATTTTGACTTTGTAAAAAGTTATCAAATTATAATCTAGCCTGGTCAGGCAACTGACACAAGCCAGCAAGAATTTTACAAGTAAACAATTGAAAATCATTAAGATGCGTACTAAGTACTTGGCCTCTATCATAAAGAAATGCAATACCAAGATAAATCCAGATGTGTAAAAAGTCTAAAGATTTATTTTGAGGTAATAAGAATTCTATTTGCACTATTTACATCATTCAAACTGTTGTTCTCATCTTTATTGTTATAGTCATAACGTTTTGTCCGTTGTATGTTCCGACCTTCTTCAGGTGATATATGTTGGAATTTCAAACCAAACCCATTATTTTGTCCATCAAGGTAGATTGTTCTAATTCCACATGCCACGCCTTTTCTGGATATCTCAGTTTCAGTTATCTCAATTCTCCAAGTTTTTGTTCATCTCTGCTGTGGCCAGGTATTGAACTCACAACTCTTTATGTCATGTCACTGGATTACTTTAACAAAACTTTTATCTGCTGAGCTATGTGTTCTTGAATTCATTATTTACACGATTTGCATTTGGACTATTGTCCTCATCTTTGGTGGTGTTATCATGTTTCAGCATTGTCTGTTACTGGTTTCATCAGGCATATATTGATCCAAGTAACCTCCAGGGAATTCTGAACTGAACACTTTATTTAATCTACAGGAGTAGACTGTTCTCATTTCACTGCCTTTGTCTAGGGATATCTTGTCTAGTTTTTAGTTTTAATACTGCTTAGTTATTTCTGATAACACCACCAAAGATGAGGACAATAGTCCTAATGTAAAAAATCATAAAACCTCATCCCAGAAACTTGGACAGAAATAATAAAAATTCAATTGAAAATGAAAGTAGAATAAAATAGATGAAGTCCTGATAGAAATCAGACGTGGAACAACTGATAAAATTGGATCATCAAGATTTAGATAAAATAAACCAACTGAAATTGTCAGTGGGAAGAAAAGAGTAATGGCCAAATAAGGAAATGTGAGGAAATTTGTATATGAAGAATAAAGAAATATTGGTCAAGTTTAAAGTTGCAGAATTGCAAATTAGATCAACAGCTGAAATAATTTATATTGTTTTTGCCTGAATTAAAATGAAACAAGATTTCCCCAAAGTACCTGGTGATTTGCATAAACCTAACAATTTTCTATAAGTTGCAATCCATGAACAAAAACAGTTAAATAAAGTGTGTATATATATATATATATATATATATGGTGAGGCAAAAGTCGTGCACCATAGAGATAATCTATTAAAAGCAAAATTACACCAGAAAGTTTTATTTATTAGATATTTACTTGTCATATGTGCTGTTCAAAATGTCCTCCTCCTTTTTCAAAACACATTTCAATTCTGTACTTGCATAATTGATTAACATGTTGGTGAGTTTCCTGTCATATTACTGCATCCATATTTAATTCTTTCTTAAGTTCCTCAACATTTTTTTTTATTTCATCTGGTAAACAACTGATTTCAAATGGCCCTCACAGAAAAAAATTAGGGGGTTTGAAGTCTAGTGATGTTGCTGGCCACTCAACAGAACATGACATAATGATATATAAATTTTTATAGACCGAGAACAATATCAGAGAGAAAAATGTATGACAAAGTGGAAAAAAAGTTTTTGCGTGATGCATTTCGTTCCTTAGAGCTTCATTGGACTAAATTTGTTATGTTGGTGTGGCTACACATGTGCATGAACAAGGGATGCTGGGAATTTTTATTTTTTGTTGTTTTTTTTTTTTTAAATAATCTAGACAATTTCATTTAGATTCTTTTTCTTTCCATCACTTTTGTTATTAGAAATCCCACACTGTAATAATAGAAGATCTGCCAGGAATGGTGAAATATTGTAAGAGCCAGGGGACAAATTTACTGAGGATGATATTGAGATCAAGGCACTCTCTAAACAAATTCCCATGACCCCTCATTTGTGCACATGTGTAATCACACTAATATAACAACCTTAGTCTGATGAAGCACAACACACTAAGACTTTTTCTCTCAATATTGTTCTTGATATATATATCTATCAAATGATTTTATATATATTCAGACTAAGATTGTTATATTGGTGTGACTATATATATATATAATAATAATATGCTAATACAAAACAAACATCACAACAGTATATTCAAGAAAAAATGTTTATTTAACAGATTATATACAGTAAAAAAAATATTGGTGGTTATCTGAAAAAAAAAATATTTTGTCATAAAGCCTTTTTACTTTTTTTTTTCATATAAGTTTACAAGTCTATTTTATAAAATTATTTGTCTCCTTTCTGGCTTCCCAAATTGATATATATATATATATATATATATGAGGAGAAAAAATGTTTGACAAAGTTGAAAAGTTTTTGTTTGACACATTTCATCTCTTTGGACTTCATTAGACTAAATTTGTTATGTTGGTGTGGCTACACATGTGCATGACTGAGGGATGCTGTAATTTAATTTATTTTTTCTACCATCTGTACAAGCAATTATTTTTATTTCATGGGTGACTTTTGCTAGATTTTGCAATTAATTTTGTTTATTCCCAAGTTATATAAATATTTGTTGCAGATAATCATGTTAAAAAAAAATTGCTAAAAATAATCACATCATGAATCCAGCCCAGAATGTTTTTAATATGCTCATGTAGTCAGCCTGATTTCAAAATGGTATGATATGTTGGGCTATGGCCTCTAGGAGTAAAGTTGAAATAGTGTGACACACTGACATTTGCATTTATTATATATATATATATATATATATATATATATATATAATATTCATGGAGACCTATTGAACACTATTCGTAACATACTTGTTGACAACACTGATACCATCATCTACATGCAAAAAAAAAGGCTAAAAATAATGGAAGCCTTATTAATAAAAACAAAAAAACAACCCATAATAATATTAACTTTGAACATGGACAAAATATCTTGACCATGAATTGAAAAATGAAAACATTTTATAAAACATACACACAACAAACTATTTCTTATTTAACAGTTAAAATATTTAATCATTGAAAATAGTTAAATGTTTAGCCAAAAAAGAACATTTAGAGAGTTTTTATATAATTTGTCATCCGAAAAGAAAATTATTAGATCGTATGAGAAATTGTATAAAAAAACTAAATAAAAGCACCTTGTCTGTCGTATTCAATGAAATGTGCATGAAAGAAGGATTGCTGCCTAAATACACAAATATATGAGAGAGTGAGTGAGTACTGGAAATTTCTCAGCTTGACTCACTTCCCAAAATCAGTATTTCAATGACCAAACATAAGTAGAGCTGAGAACATTAGCACCCTTCATATTTGTATTTGTTGTATAAGTTAATAAATATCTGCTTTGAAATTTGATTTCCCTATAAAGTTTATTTTATAT
This sequence comes from Acanthosepion pharaonis, assembly GCA_903632075.3. Lineage (NCBI taxonomy): Eukaryota > Metazoa > Mollusca > Cephalopoda > Sepiida > Sepiidae > Acanthosepion > Acanthosepion pharaonis. The sequence continues at coordinate 1,369,029 of CAHIKZ030005093.1, read as the reverse complement.
GACACTTGGTTTCTTCAGGGTTTGATTTTGATCTTGGTTAATCTAAAACACTATATAAGACAATTAGTAAGTAACACTCTATTTGTTGTATATATTAATGAAAATATGAAATCAGATTTCTCTATCAAGTTTATTTTATATGTCACTATGTTTCTTAGAGGATTTACTATTTCATCTTGAGCTCCAAAGATTTGAAGACATTTTCATTTTTTTGAATAAAATTCAGTTCTATCATTGGTTCCTGAAACAATATTTGAAGGCAACATGCCGTTTGGGTGATTTCATCATGTCCATAATACAGGGCAAGACTTGAAATCTGATCATATTATGATTTTTCTATCATACAGTTTTTTGTAGGTACATAAAATATAGTTCAAATCTGCCATAAAACTGTGCTCCCTTTCAACATTAAAATTTCAAAATTGACACTTTTCTGTTATCATATCAATACTGTTAATTGTAGTAAATACCTCAAGTGTGGTTATTTTTAGGTCTGGGAACACTCAAAAAATTGTCCTATATAAAGTTATAATAATTGCTTCTTTTATGCTATTTTAAGTTTAAAAAAAAATGTTTCATAGGAAATATTTTTGAATAGTGGTAGAAACCTATATTATGATTAAGCATATTATTTGGTGATACAATTTTTTTTTTTTTTGTTTCTTCTTCCAGTAACACATGTGCTCCTCATGGAACACTCACTCTTACCTGTGAATCCAAAGGTAATTATTTGCTTTTTGTTTTTTCACCAAATAAACTAATCAGTAACTTAAACAGTTGATACATTTTTTTTAATTGTATTCATCTTATTCATTGACTTTCTGGGTTACCAATGCCATATAAGTGCAAGTATATATTCTTGGGTACCAAATACAAGTGCTGGCAGTGTTAAATTATTTCTTTTACCCCCCCCTAACTGCAATACAGTGTTTATTTGGTATGGCACAGTTATTATTTTTCTAATACTATTCTCTGCAGCACAATTATTTTGTTCTGTCTTAAACTCACCCCCGAGTCCTCAAGTGAAACTTGTACATACAATCCATCATGAAAGGTGTAAGAAAAAAAATGGTCAGTTCTCTGTATTGCTCTAGAGAGCATCTGCTATCTTCAGACTGAAAATGGAGTATTGCTGTCATGTTTAGGCAGGAGCTGCCCAGTCCTCACTTTCCAATCCCAATAGAGTTCAAATGCGTCTTTGTGGGTGATAAATTATTTTCCACCCTGCAAACCCCTCTCTTGCAGATGGAAGTGGCAAGCTTCTCACTACTCTATTGCTACTTCCATGAAAAGTGCTCAAATGAGCTGCTTTCTAACCTTTAGGGCTAAGATCTGCCATGCTAACTCACATTGCAGCAAAGCACTCTCATTCCTTTTGTATTCCATTGGTGAGAAGTAGGTTCCATTTGAGTAGCTTCTTCCTGTGAGCCACTACTCTGAGGAAAAATCCTCTTGGGAGTCGGTTCCACAATCACAACAACCTGTTCAAGTCTAGCCTTAGCCATTATCTTCTCCACCTATCTGTATAAACCATACCTCTTACTCTGTAACACTCCTCTTGAGTAGCCCCTGGGACTTCTACAGGGTGAACCTCACTGTAAAAAAAAAGTTTATTAAATATATAAGTTGAAAAATACCCACTGGTCTGTCTATTCCAGGCAGCACTTGTATTTGGGACAAAAGAGGAATTTTATTGCTTGTGGTGAGCATTAATACAATCATAAAATTCAAATCCCTATCATTTGGTATTGCTTGCAAGACACACATTTTGCTAAGAACAAAGCCAATTAACAGAAAGCTAAAGATCTTCAACATTTAATGACTAACTGAATTTAATAATAAAGGATAAGTATTTAGACTGTATATCCAACAAATTATAGGAGAAAAGGATGTTTTGATATTTTTGCTATCATTAATTCCTATATTATTTATTTCTTTTACAGTGTGTGGTAGACGTCCTTTGCTTGATGATCATCTTTCTGTGGCTTCCTATTTAATAGGAGCTAACCTTGCCCGTAAAGGCGAGTGGCCTTGGATGGCATCCTTAAGACAGATTGGGAAAATGTCTTGTGGAGCAGCCCTCATCAACAGACAATGGCTTGTCACAGCTGGACATTGTATATCAAAGTAAGAACAAGAATTTAATAAGTTTTTAGTAGAATTTATGATTGGACTTTTTTTTTTTTTTTTCTTTTGCTTAGTGTTGATTTTTCTTTTTTGAATTAGTTTTGACATGTTGTTTGTTAATTATTTTTTTCTAAGTCTGGACAAGATTCCTCATCTAAAAAATAAAAACTACTGTGACCAATTTAAGAAAGCAAAGCAAAACTAGTCCCAATTTTTAAAAGAAGCAAAGAAAATTAGTCTGCATTTAAAAAAAAAATAAAAATAAATTTGGACAAGTTTTCCCATAAAAAATACTTTTATCACCATGTACCCCTTCCCCATGTTTGTATTTCTGTTATATTTTGTAATGTTGAGTTTTGTTTCCAGTAGACATGAACTCCTCACATCTAGCAATTGTGTTTGTATTAGTTTGGTGCTTAATTATCAGGCGTTTTTAAACAAAAAGAAACCTAACAATAACATTTTTAAATGATTTTTCCAGAGTGTATGATTATCAACATACATTTTTATAACCTGAAAATAAAACAATATTTTTATTAAAAAAGTAAACAAAACAGCAATTTTTATTAACAAATAACTTACCTACAAAAACGCCTGACAATTATGCACCAACCCAATATAAAATTTGCTTATCTTTCTCCAGATCTGAGTGTTGATACAGGGCTTCAACTTCGATACTCAGTCATAATTGTTCTAGTGAGTCAAGCTTGCTAACTATTAAACCATGTTGAAGTTACCAAATCTATATATGATTCATAAGACTAGGTTATAAATATTAATATTTAAATTTTATAATGATCAGTTTTCAATCTGAGTCTGACAATGTACCAAATAGTGAGGAACAAAATGCATATTTATTATTAATATAAATTTTAGATCTTTTATTTTACAACAAGTACTGTATTATTACCACCAGCATTTATATATATATATATATATATATATAGTGTGTGTGTGTGTTTAGGCAGCATATTTTCATTCAATCAGGTTTAGTTAAATAATTTAGACGTATTATGTCTAAATATTTTAGTTTGAAACTTTTCAAGTCCATGAATTAATTTCTTGATGAATGCAGAAAATTGATGAAAAAAAAAAAAAAATAGCAAAATTTTCTTGATAAATTTTTGACAGCCAACAAGAAATTAATTTGGGCTTGAAAGGATTAAAACTAAAATAAATAGACATAATTTCATATATATATATATACATATATAATCGATAGACTGTTTCACTGTATCACAGCTCATCAGTGTGGCTAGACATTTTTAGCTATGCTTGGTGGTTGTCAGTATGTTGAGGTTTGTTTAACTAATGAAAAACATGCAGCAGAAAAATAAAAATACCAGAATTTCATTTGCTGATGAAGCTTAACTAAATCCGAAACATTAATTTGATAAATATTTACTATTTGTTCCTTATCTTATCATTCTGTCAGATTCTAATACATATTGACCAAGTGGTTAGAATGTTCAATTTCTGACCATGAGACCTGAGTTTGAATCTCACCATGTTCAATTAGTTGGAAAGGAAATTTCCTGATATTATTGGAATGGATAGAGATCAATCCCAGCATGTGGCACCTTTGGAAACCATGCTACAAAATCATGTTTGGCTCAAGATAATCATTAGTAAACAAGACTAGACTACCTATGGTTGCCCTAACCCAGTATCTATTGCATTTGTAATAACTGAATGGAACTTTGCCCAAAATCCAAAAATCGATCATGACTGATACATTGAGCAGAACCTTTATATACCCGCTGGAGCTTTGACATCAAATTTTGATTTTGATCACACTAGATAAATGTGCTTCACCAGGACTACACACAGAGTTAGCCTTCTCCTAGACTGGTTGCCCTCCAAGGTTATAGAACCCAGTCTGTCTTGCTATTTACCCATAAATACCTTTCCCAAGGATATGTGCATGTAAGAAAATGTAATGAACACAACTGGAATTGGAACTTAGCTTTAAAAAAGGACTTAAATGGAATAACTTAACAAATTTATGTCTTTTTTTCAAATTAACAACAAAATTAGCTTCTTGGTTCAAGAACCTTTATTAAATCGGGAATCAGAATCATCCTGTCCACTTTTGAGGAATGATGCAAGCCACACTAGACATATTAGACTAATCAGTTGGAAAAGCCAGTCAATTTTTCACCAATTGTTTGCCACAAATGGCAGATCTTGAGTCACCACAATACCACTTTTTTGGCTGCTAGCATTTTGTGTCAGTTTTTAAACTTTCTTTATATCATTTTTTTTTTTTTTTTTTTTTTTTTTTTTGTATCTCAGCTGGGCAATAGAATCCTATAACTCATAAATAATGGATGACAAAGTGTTTGGCATTAGTGCAAAAAAATAAAGAAAGAAGGTAGAAAGAAATGGCTCATCACTTTCAGTGAAATGGAAAACATGTGAATTTTAAATGTTTTCATTTGTATCTCTTTAAATAATTACCTGCATTCCAACTTTGAAAACTGCCGGACTGATCATGAAAAAAATCAATTATTTTCACCACCACCATTCAGCCAATCTGTTTGCCACCATCCTCACTAACTTGGAGCCATGCATAATAATATTTTGGTGCAAATCTTATAATTTGCCAATATGTCATTTTATAATAATAATAATATTACACACCAGAATCCCCCTTATATAGATAGAGTTTTTAATAATGTTCATTCAAATATTTCATTTATAATAATTTCTTATTTTTCTTTGTAATATTTAAATAATAAAAATAAGCCAAAAACCTGTTCAAAATAAATGTTTATCAATACCATTTTAAAATGAAAAATAAGTGATTATTATTCTAATAAATTTTAACATCTATTTCAATGAAATGGAAAATTTGTGTTCGATAATAATATCATTTGGTATCATCGGAATAAATTCCTACATATGAAGGCAAAAAAAATATAGAAAGAATAATACAGGTAATATTATTATAATAATATTATTATTATAAAATGCAATTATTATAATAATATTATTATAATACAATTATGCAAAATTGAGAGATTTAATAAAAACCGTATAATATAATATAATACCAGAAAATTGTTTCCATATTATTATAATTTGATTGACAAATTTAGATTATTTTAAACAAAGTATTTATATTTTATTATAAATTTTTAATCATTTAAGGCATATTACCTAAATAATATTATAACAGTCTTTTTTTTAAACATGAAATAGATAATAAAACACAAATTAAGCGAATGTTGATAACAATTGTTTACAAAAGGTATTTGATATTTGATATATTTAAATTTTTTTGGAATCAGTGTAAATTAACGTATTTTGTCTCAGACAGAAAATTAACCGAAATTTATTAAAAAATAAATGGAATACACAAATATAATCATGTTTTGTCTATCTGTAATATCTCTGAGATCAAAAATAAATTTATTTATGGCTAATAATATCGGGTTCAAGATGGTTTGTAACATGAAAGAACAATGTAAATAATGTTTAGAAATGTTTTTTGTGGATGCAACTGTTAATGATTTGCATTATACCTCATTATTATCATTTATTCTGTAATAAATCCTTTCGAAAATGGCTATTGAAGCATTGTATTGCTCATCTTAAGGAGGTTTCAGATAACTTAATTTTCTCCCTATTAATTTTCAGGATGCATTTTATCCTTTTGGAACAGGCCAAATAATCTTGTCCACAATTATCTAGTAATTTATCACGAGGAATATTATTCTTTGCCACACTGTTTTATTGGGAATACCTCCCGATTCTTCAAAGGATAATTATACCTTTTATAACTCAGGTAACAATACCCAGACATGATCTTTCGAGATTTTTATTCTGACAGATAATAAGAGGGTCTTAATCCATTTTCTTTGAGGTCCATAACTAATAATATAATTACAATGCAATTTAATTTGAATTCACAGTGTTATTATAATAATTTTATTATCATCCATAGCTATAGAACCTAGACTTATAATGTGTTTACCTAATAATATTATAGAATATTATTTAATAATATTATTATTATAATGTAATGGATTATTATTATAATTGAACTAATATCTGATAATAATGTGTATAATAGCCCCTATCCATTATTATAATAGCCTTATTTAATAATCAAAATATTATAATAATATTATATAATAATAACATTATTAATATATATTATAATAATATTATAATAATATAATAATATTATTATAATAATTATAATATTATTATTATTATTATATTATATTATTATTATTATAATATTAATTATTATAATATTATTTATTATTATAATAATATTATTATTATTATAATATTATTAATTAATTATAATAATATTATTATTATAATGTTAATATAATAATAATAATATTATTATAATAATATTATAACACACATTATACACACATTAACAATTTTTTTTAATATTATTATAATAATTAGGACAAAAAAATGTTAGCTTGAACTCCTGATAATCAATTATAATAATAATTCTATTATAATAATTATTAATAATATTATTATTATAATTATTATAATATTAATATAACAATATTAATATAACAATTAATTATTATAATATTATTATAATAACATTATTATAATAATAATTATTATTATAATATTATTATAATAATATTATTATAATAATATTATTATTATAATAATATTATTATTATAATAATATTATTATTATAATTATTATTATAATAATATTATTATTATAATAATATTATTATTATTATAATAATATTATTATAATAATATTAATATTATTATAATTATAATAATATTATTATAATAATATTATTATAATAATATTATTATTATTATTATATTATTATTATAATAATATTATTATTATAATAACAGTTAAATAGATGTGGTCTGTTGGGTTTGACAATGGCAATAGAGACTGGGAAAATAGCCTACTTGTTTAGATGCCTCATTGATGCTCTCAAATGTCATTCTGTGCAGGTGATGTTAGCCTTGATTCATTTTTTGAAATTCTTCAATGGCCTATCTTGCTTTCTTTTTTTCTTTTAGATATTTTGTCATTGTCTATCCAGATGACGTGTCCCTGGTTAACTGAGTGATCCAGAGATGGCCAGGTGTGAGATGTTGAACAGTTTAATGGAGACTTATTAAAACCACTATCAACTTGATAAAATATTTTACATAATTTCCAGTGAACTCGATTTCTAAAACTATGATTCTGTTTGTAGATATGGCAGTTCAACGACTACGAAATCTCAAGATGCATATTTGGAGTTACAAAATCTGTTCGAGAGTTAATAATTTCCAGAAACTCAACATTAACATGAATTCAACATTTTGTGCTGGTTACCGGTCATTACTGATGTCTGGATGCAGAGTAAGTCTTTCTACTTTTCATTAATGATTGAATTTCTCTGTGTACCATCATAGAATATTTTTCATATAGATTTGAACGATTTTTTTTATCTTATATCTGACATTATTCATTATTACTATACAAAATAATGCATGGTTGTTACATGACAATTTTCTTTTTTTTTAAACTCTGGACAAAATGTATAATGCTGAAATCTGAAGGCATATAGAGATAGTGAAAGGTACTTTCCAAAAGCTAAGCAAAGTATTAAAAAATAGAAAAATGTTATTAGAAACAAAGAAAAGAGTACTGATGTCTGTCCTCCCATATGGCAGTGAATACTGGATAATCTTCTCATAGAGGAAGAAGAGACTTGAAATTTGGTTCTACAGAAGGATGCTATGAATACTATAGATGGAGCATGTGAGAAATGAGAAAAAGAAAACTTATACTTAACATGAGGAAGAAATAGTTGAAATTTCTGGGACTCAGATACTCACAAATAACTCATTTGTTGAAATACATTTCTCAGGTTGGGAAACACTGACTTAAACTAGCTGTCACCAAAGGCTAAAAAGCCCAGTCTACCATATTTAGCTACATTCACCTCCTGTGCAACTATATATATTTCTTGTTTTTTTAATTACATTATCATACCATCATATATTTTTAAACTCTGATTGTGTCTTTAATTAACCTTTAACTTTCTTCATTAAAAAATAGTGGCTTGTATCAACAATAACGCAGGTGTTGTTTCATACAATAAATTTTCTTTTGACAGCATGGATAGTGTAATTGTTATTGGTATAAAAAGCGAATTTGGCATGCCAAGTTCAATTTTGTTCACATTGCACTAATACCCTTGAAAATAAGCACAAGTCCATCTTCCTCCAGATTGAACTCTTCAGCCTGAAGTGAGAGTGACTCTGCCAGGCTGTCTTGCACAAGACACCATTCCTGATATGATGCCCTTACAACTCTAATAGAGTTACAGGATCCATGATGATCAACAACCAACATGTTATTTATTAATATATGTTTTGTTTGTTATTACAGGGTGACAGTGGTAGCCCTCTGATGTGTCAGGATTCAGACAACAGGTGGTACCTGATGGGCATTATGAGCGCTGGCAACAGAGATTGCAAGCCAAGTAGAGGAACCCGCACACTGGTCAATTTCTTCACTCGTACTGATAGTGCCTTAGAGTGGATCAACAATGTTGTTGGGAACAGCTGGACATGAACATATTACTGGCTATTTTAACTAATCATCAACAGTCAGTCACCAAAGCCTGAGAATCTAGAAACAAAATTCAGTTATTCAAGCTTTGGAATCTGAACTTTTATAATCAATATATTTTTCAGTTTAGAAATTGGAGGGGGGGATATTTCTGGCTGTGTGTGTGTGTGCACCTGTGTGCAAGTGAACAAATGCATAAAAGGGTTTTTCTTATTGATTACTGACTATAACTGACAGATCCAACTGACTTATAAAATGTATATATGAAACTATACTTATTCCTTTAAAATTCCATCCTTGATCAGGTGTTTTTGGCAGTGAAACATATGTAAAACAAATTCAAATCTGAAATAAATACAAACAATGTGCTTATATATATGAGAATTCAGCAGAAACAAATGTGTGAATGAAATGTTATTTAGAATACTGCCCTTTTTCTGGATAAGGGAATTCATTTTTTTTTTAAATTCCCTTATCCAGAAAATCAAGTTAACTTCTGTTTAAGCTTGAAGCAGACAGGAAAAAGAATATATTAATTATTTTTCTACATGGGTAATATAAGGAATATTCTAATCATGTCCATGACTGATTAAATAGTCCAAATTTTGATCGTTAGGCAGGTTTTCAAATAAATTGCTTTTTTTTTTCAATAACTGTTTTTTTTATTCAAACAAAAGTCTACGGCTCAGATTATAATTTTGGGTCACAGAAAAGAAAAATATTCATATTTATTAGTGTTTCTTATTTTATAGAAATGCTAATTTGGCAGCACTTAAAAAGACTGTCTTTTCTCATGTATCATTACTGAGAAGTTGATACACAATATCAATGCCACTGAATTATAGGGATTTATTAATATTTATTCTAGATACAATTTCATTAAAAGTTAATTTCAAATTTTCTTAAAGGCTAACTTTAGGATTTTAATGATTTACAGAAAAAAAAATTGAAGCAATTTTCAGATGAATTTATAAGAGTAAAGTAAATTATAAATTCGAAATGAATAGTTTTTGGCAAGATTTTCAATTAATATTCTTAATTCACAATAGAGGCATATAATTACAAATAACAGATCTCAGAATGTTTTCCGTTAAAATAACAAGCAGCCAGCATAACAGACTATCAGAGAGCTTATTCTATTATCAGCATCTATAAAAATTTTAGATTTTATTTCCAAGTTATCTCCCTTGTATTTATTTTATTTCAAAGTTATCTACCCTGATTTAATAACCTCTTGAAGTTATCTCTCTTACTTATCTCAGTTCCTCTTTTTTTTTTCTTTTCCCTCTTCCCTAGTTATGTCATAATTCTGGCTTTTTATTCCATCGTGTTTTCTTCAAACGCACTTGTTTTTTGTTGTTTTTAAATGAGAAATTATACACTTATTTACTAATCCAAGTAAATCTGTGCATTATATTTTTAATCAGTTATAAGCAGATAATTACTCTTATTGCAAATAGAAATGTTTTATTGCTTGTTAATTATCATCTCCTCATCCCCTCTGACCAGCTCATCAGCCACTGTATCTATTGACACAATCCATCTAACCTATCATTATAATATTTATCTAATCACTGTCTCATCTATTAAACATTCTCTATCATTTAATACTAATTGATTAATCTCTTTGCATATAGGCCTTTATTTTTCTATATGTGATGTTATATAAGAACTTGTGCGAGGAAAAATTGGAGTTTGTGATGGGTTTGATTGGTTGTAAAGTTATGCTAATTGGCAGCTTGCAATGTGATTGGTGAGCTTGAGGTAGTATTATGGGATACAATACAGCAGCTAGCCATTGTTATTATCACATTTTTTTTCTTTTCATCATTTCACCCCAAGCAAAGCTGTAAATCCACAAGGGGTTACTGAGTGAAAGAAAAAGAAAAATATTATTAAGGAGTAAGAATAAAAGGAGAGGGATCAAGAAGACAATAAATATTGATTGACATTGATCTTCAAAATTTTAAATGCAAAGTTGGATGGAAAGCCAGAAGAGAGTTCCACAAGCAAAAAATGTAAGAGAAGAAACTGTTAGCATAAAAATTACAGTTACAGCTTGCCAAATTGACTGTAAATAATTGAGACTTTGTTGCCAATCTAGTATTATGCTTAAAAATTCATAAAGTTTAGGTACCATAGAGAAAAGTTCATAAGAACAATTTATACAAATGTACAGGGAACCTAATGTTACAGCAATGGGAAAGTGACTGAAATTGAGATGCCAAGTCAGGACCAATAACATTGCAGTTGATAAGAAACTTTGTATATGTTTCAACTAAATGACTATGGTAAAGAAAATAAACTGGTTTCCCTGGTTTAAGATTCTTAACACCAGAATCTTGCTTGTTCAAAATACATTGCATTTGCTATTTCAGAAGAAATTATAAGAAATAAAATTGTTGGACAATACATGAGATGTTACTGAAATTTTATTCATGTTCCCCATTTAAACCAATCCAAAACAAGTACTTGTTTTATAATGTTCTTATGTCATTATATATAACTAAATATTACAGTACTGTCTAAAAATCTGAGGTTGTCCTTGATGTTTGGTTTTTTTTGTCTTTTTATTTTAGCAAGTTTAGAAGAGGGGGGGGCTATAAGTTGAAATCAAACTGGTTACTAAAATTGAAGTTTGCATAATCAGTTTGTGAATTGTTGTAAAATTCAATTTTTTAACTCACATCAGTAGTGGTGCCTCAGAATGGTGTAATGGTTAATTTAGTAGACCATTACTACTGTGTAGTGAGTTCAAACCTTCAACATTAAATAATCTGACAAGACTTGATATGTCTTCCAATCAAATCAATTGATTTTTGAAATATGCTTTGCACAAACAGCTTGGGTTAACACCTGAGGGAAATCTGAAAATTTTTTTTTAACATAGATGTTGCATTTTCTGCTTATTTCATTTAAATTATTTTTATACAATATGTAAATATTAGTTGCATATTTTTCTTATAAATTCTATCAAAAGAGAGGATCAGTTCCTAATAAATTGGCTACTATTATGTCCAGAATAAATGCTTAATTAAATTTTGATATTATTTTCACCTTTTCTTTTTCCAACCTGTTTGGTTAGTCCAGTTTCTCTTTTTTTTTCTATTCCAAGAACAAATTCATTTTTCTAGCTTACCCTTTTATTCCACCCCCACCTGTTTATTCCAGATGCAAGATTATAAGTAGTCATTTCTTAGTACATAGACTGCACTTCAATACAAAAACAAGATGTAGTAAGATTAGCTTAAGTCAATATGATTTTCCATTCATTGAATGAGGACACCTTGACGTGGTGTAATAATTAGCAAACTTGTCTCACTAGACCAATTACAACTGAATAGTGAGTTCGATCCTCACTGAGTGCACTATACTTTCAGCCTCATGCCACATTTAAGCTACACTTGGAAAATCACTGCTTATTGAATGAAGAATTACCTTGAAGTTAAAAAAAAAACTTTGAGGTAATTCTTAAAAAAAGATCTTAAGGAATTTTTTAAAAATTTAAGTATGCAATCCAAAGATATCCATAATTCCTTGATAAATTTTTAAAGCAAAAATAACATTCACAGTTCAAAGTGTAATGTCTTTCCATTTCGGCCCAAATCATTCCTTGAGTTGGAATTGGACTTATAGCTCATGAATTATAGTTAAAGTGGAGTTTTGAAGTACCATAGGGTTATTGAGGAATTCAAAGTTATTTCTTCAAATTTATAATTGCCACTTTCTAAGTTGGACCAGAGGTCTCTTCAGTATTACTAGCTTAAAGCTCTTCATGGACATCAGCTTTTAAGCTAGTATTTATAAATTAAAATATCAATAAATATTTATAACCCTGTCTACATTTGCTTAAATAAAAAATATAATTGCCTAGGATATTTTGCCCAGTACTTAAAAATATTTTTACATCCCCAATAATTTTTCTTAATAGCAGCTGATCAGATATCTCATGAGAATGAGTCTTTTTACTCTGCCAGTGAACTGGATTGTGCTTCAAGATACATTTGAGATGGCAATGGAACTGGTCAAAGAATAGCTATTTTTCTGATTTATCAAAAATTTCTCCTGACATCAGTTTAAACTGACACCTTTTTTTTTATATATATATATCTAAGCTATAACTGTAAACTGTAAATTTCATTGAAACATGTCAGGAAATTTCCCAATTTTTCATCTGAAACCAAGACGATAAATTTTAAGCAAAATGATCACACTATATGAACAAAAATTAGACATCAGTTTAAACTGACACAGCAAGGATTTGAGTTAATATCGCATAAAAATATTGAAGTCCCAAATGATCAAGTGTTCTTATTGATAAAAAAAAATAAATAAAAATCTATACCTTTTAACTTGTCATGAGGAATTTCTGCAAATTGCTTTTCTTTGTTCTGTGCCTTTGTAGCCCGCATCATCTGTAAATATTTCATTTGAGTAGAAGTAATAATTGATTTGGATTATTGAAGACAGAGGATATTGCATGAAATTGACTGATATTTTGTTTGTGTCTTCATGAGATATTAAGCAAAAAAGATGAGAATATCAATGTTATGATGACCAAACCTTTTTTTTTTTCCAACAGTTGGGTGGCCTTGCACCAAATACACTAATTGTATATATGAGAATGAATAAATAAATATCAATCTTTTTGCCTTGTCTTTTAATCTGTTATCTTTATTAACACATTTTTGGTTATCAATTCATTTAATTCTTACACATGGTAATGAAGGAAAGCAAGAAGAAAGGACTAAACATCAATTGTAAGAAGACAGAATGTATGGTTAGCACAAGGAACCGTCCAAAATGCAAATTAAAGATTAAATTAAAAATTAAAAAAAATCAAACAGGTGCAACAAGTTAAATATCTGGGAAGCATATTAACAGAGAACAGAAAGTGTGACCTGGAAATCCAAAGGCGCATTGGGATAGCAAAAGATGCCTTCCAGAAGCTAAGCAAAGTAATGGAAAAAATACTGTTAGAAACAATGAAAATAGTACTGAACTGTTATTTAGTACCAGTACTCCTCTATGGCAGTGAATGCTGATCAATGTCCTTGCAGATGAAGAAGAGACTTGAAACAAAAGAAATGTGGTTCTACAGAAGGATGATGAGAATACCATGAAACAAACATTTGAGCAATGATGAAGTTCTACAGACAATGCCAACAAAAAGGACACTGATACTTAACATTAAGAAGTGACATTTGGGACACATAATGAAGAAAGGGGGCTTTGAAAATTTGAAACTCACAAAACAGATTGAAGATAAGAAACATAGAGGAAAGCAATACAAAAGCTACCAAAGTCAAACAAGTACAACAATTTAAATATCTAGGAAATGTTTTAACAGAGGACAGACAATACAACACTGAAATCTGAAGACACATTGGGATAGTGAAAAATGCCTTCCAAAAGCTAAGCAACATATTAAGAAAGAGAAAAATTTTGTAAGGAACAAAGAAAAAAGTACTAAACTTATTTAATATCAGTCCTACTATATGACAGTGAATGCTGGGCAATCTCCTCTCAGCTGAAGAAGAGACTGAAAGCAACAAATGTGCTGAGAATATCATGAACTGAACATGTGAGCAAAAACAAAGTTTTAGAGAAAATGGAAACAAAAAAGTATACAAATATTTATCATCAAGAAGAGACAGTTGAAATTTCTAGGGCTCATGATGAGGAAAGAAGGTTTGGAAAATTTGATACTAACAGGATAGATTGAAAGCAAGAGGGACAGATGAAAACAATGTATAACATACCTAGCAAGCCTGAGTAAATGGATGGTGGAGCAAGGTTTAGGGGAGATAAGAAAAAGACAGAATTTATATTAAGAGCTACAAAGGACCGGAAATTGTGGAGATCTATGATTGTCAATGTCCTGAAGAAAGGGGACACATAGAAAAACAGCACATTAAAATATGATGATGTCTTTTTTGTTTTTGTTCCTTCAAGATGTAATATTGTACCTCTGAAATCAATTATATATGTTGGGATGTATGGGTCAAAATGTGGAGTTCTGTAGCCCTTTCTGTTACTGCAGGGGTTTGAAAAAGTTGCAGTTTACCTGCTATGGATGAAAAATATTGAGAATTCTTGATATGGTGTTCTGGGGGCCATGAAAAGTAGGAGTGCCATACTTGGACACCATTGCCAGAGTTGAGGAGGTAGCCTTGAACATCCCTCAGGCTCAGGTGGATGAACTGAGATAGGTGGGACAGACCTTGGAGAAGGTCAAACATCACGAAACTGGAGAGGCTGGCGATCATATCTCAACAGAGGAATGAAAACATCATCATACTACCAGCTGACAAAGGCAATGCAACTGTTGTGATGGACAAATCAGATTATACAAGAAAGCTGGAAGACCTCATTAGCAATGATAGCTCCAGCAAAGTAAAAAAGGATACTGCAATGAAAACGGAACACAAACTGTCACAAATACTAATCAAGAACAAGGATTACTTCCCACCTAAGATGTATAGGCAGTTATCGCAGTATTACACCAAGCTATCTCACATATACAGTCTCCCTAAGATTCACAGAAACGGTATTCTACTCAGTTAGCTGCCAAGACTGTGTGCCACTCTCCGAGTTGCTTCCTTGTAGATATAATTGACCCATTGATCACAAAGTCTCCTTCATATGTCTTCATGGAAATAATCAAAGATGCTCCCATCCTATCCAACCAGATTGTGAGCTTGGACGTGATGAGTTTGTTCACCAAGCTACCCACAGAGGAGGCACTCTCAGTCGTCAGAGACAGATTAGCCTCTGACTCATCCCTAGAAGAATGGACCAGTATTCCAACAGATAATCTGATGGAGATGTTGACTTTCTGTACACAAACAACACACTTTGGAATGGGATCACACATACATCAACAGGGCTTAGCAATGGGCTTGCCATTATCACCAGCAATGGCGAATATATACATAGAATACTTTGAGGAAATGGCATTAGAATCTATATCTCTAAAGCCAACTCTATGGTTAAGGTACATAGATGATACCTTCTTACTCTGGCCACATCAGGAAGATGTTCAGATTCTACTGGACCATGTGAACTCAATAAGACCTTCAATACAGTTCATGATGGAGAAAGAGAGTAACAACACACTCCCATTCCTGGATGTTCTAATATCTCGAACAGAGCATGGGCTCAAGACATCTGTATACCGTAAACCAACATTCACTGGACAGTACCTCAATTTCAACTCTCATAATCCATACAGCGTAAAGAAAGGGATTGTCCGCTGCTTACAACACCAAGCAAAAGTCATAAGTGGCAACCCAGAGACATTAGATAAAGAATTGGTCAGTATAAGTAGTACCCTACAATGTAACAACTACCCTGGGTACATGGCAGCAGCCACAAAAAACTGGGATAGGCATGTACAAGAGGAGGAGGACAACAACACTCAGAAAACAGTCTGTCTGCCTTATGTGAAGGGGTTATCAGAGAAAATACAAAGAATCTGTGGTCCATATAACATCAGGACAACCTTCAAAAGCTGGATGACACTTTGCAGATATCTCTCCCGATTAAGACCCCGCTTCCATAGATAAGGACATGACTAAAGACTGTGTGTATGCTATCCTGTGCAGCTGCAGAAAGAAATATAGAGGGGAGACAGGCTGCCCCCTTAAGGTAAGGCTTCAAGAACACTAGAAAGTTGTAACATGAGGGGAAGTTGAAAAATCAGGTGTGGCTGACCACATATGGAGAGAAAAGGGCGATCACCACCCTCTGTGGGATCAGGCTGAGATCATAGACAAAGACCACCATTGGAAAATTTGTAAACTCAAGGAATCAGCACATATGTTAGGCCACAAAAATCTCCTGAGCCGACCAAGCATAGAAATGAATACAATATGGGAACCAGTAATAAGGATTTCCAGAGAAAAGCGATAACAACAACAAAAATTGCAATATGAGCTCTGGTAAAAACATAACAGCAAAAATTGCAATATGAGCACTGGTAAAAAATGGTTGCTGAAGACATTAGGTTTATAATACCCAGAAATTCATAGGCATATGTCCTCAAGGACACATGACACAGTGGATAAAGGCGTTAGTTAAATCCAGTGACAGGGCCCAAAGTGTGTGAGTTCAATACCTGGTTAAGGCGGTGGAGAACTTTGAGACAGAATTAAGCAGGAGATAACTGATAACTGACATCCATTAGACATGGCACATGGAACTAGAACAGTCTACCCCAATGAGCGAAATAAAGTGTTCAGTTCGACATTCCAACCACCTGAAGAAGGCCAAAGTGTACAAAAACAAATATGGCAACAAAGATGAGGACAATAGTCTGAGTAATGTAAATAGTGTATATATATATATATATATATATACACACACACACACACACGTGTGTGTGTTAGTCCCTTCCAAAATATTGGAACACCAAGACCAATTCCATTGTTGTTCACTGAAGACATATTCATCTTTTGAGCTTAAGCCTAAATAAGACACATAAGACAAGAGTTCAAAATTTCAGCTTTTATTTCCTAGTATTTACATTTAAATGTGTTAAACAGTTTAGGACATACCACCTTTTGTATCATCACCCCATTTTTAGGGGAGCAAAAGTGAAGGAACAGATAGTCTTAAAGTAAATAACATTTAATATTTGGTTATATAACTCAAACTTGTAACACATTGACATTACCAAACTGTTGCATTCTTCATTTGTGGTGTTTTTCCAAACATTTAATGCAGCCTCTTTCAGTTCTTGTTTGTTTGGTAGTGATATTTCTTCCTTCAGTTTCCTCTTCAGGAGATGAAATGCATGCTCTTTTGGGTTAAGGTCCAGTGATTGACTTGGTCAATCTAAAACTGCCCACCTTTTTTTTTCCCTTATGAAGTTCTTTGTTGTGTTGACAGTATGTTTGGGTTATTGTCCTGCTGCATGACAAACTTCATCCCAATTAGTTTGGATGCATTTCACTGTAAATACCTTCACCATGTTTCACAGCTGAGCTTGTAAGCTTTGGATCATAATCAGATCCTTTCTTTTTCCACACTTTGGCCTTTCTATCACTTTGGTAGAGATTAATCTTGGTCTCATCAGTCCATAAAACATTCTTCCAGAACTTTCAGCACTCATCTCTGTACTTCCTTAAAAATTCCAATCTTGCCTTCCAATTCTTCCTGCTAATGAGTAGTTTGCATCTTCTGGTATGTACTCTATATTTCTTCTCTCAAATTCCTCTTCAAATGGTAGATTATGAAACCTTCACCCCGGCACTGTAGAGGCTGTTGGTGATGTTACTGACTGTTCTTTTGGGGTTTTTCCTCAAAGCTCTAACAATGTTTTGTGATGTCAACGAAAACTCACTGCCACTTTTGTGATGTCAATGAATACTCGTCACCACTTTCATAATGCTTGTGGTAGTAGAGATTTTATAATCGCAGATGCAACTATAGTAATGCGATCAAACAATGCTGGTGTCAGATGCCTTCAAATAACGCTCACACTAATAGTACTTGCTCAATAATACTCACTTGAAAAGTAAAAAAGTAACAACCAAACAGTGATCCATATAATGATCAGTATAGTGATTAGTATAGAGAATAGCGATCTGTATAGTAATAGAGGATAGAATAGTTTGCTCACTTGAAAAATGGGTGGGTTCAAACAAAAGGTGGTATGTTCAAAGTTGTTTAACACATCTAAATGTAAATACCAGGAAATAAAAGTTGAAATTCTGAACTCTTGTCTTGTATTCATCTTAAATCCAAATGTCTTCAGTGAACAACAAAAAACAAAGGAATTGGCCTTGCTGCTCTCGTACTTTTGGAGAGGTCTGTATGAATAAAGATAAAAGGAAAACTTGTCTTAGGCTAAGATAAGTTTTCCTTGTCTTTATTTGTATTGTTGTTTTACAGATGTACTGAAATTTTTTTTTAACACACAAATATACATATATCAATTCATCAAGGCTCAGATCTATATTAAACTCTTGAGACAGTGATTCATCTATTTTCATACATTAATTTCAACTCCTCTTAATAACTGTATTGTTTCTTTCCAAGTAAACTAATATCTGACTGTTCATCCTGGTGGTCCAAAAACTCATCAACAGCAGGCATGTTATCATCACTGTGATATTGGTTCACAGCCAAGTGCTTTTTCATGTTGGGGAGCAGATGATAGTCAAATCAGGAGAATAGGGATTGGGATCAACCAGCTCAAAGCCACATTCATTCACAGCAGCTATTGAAACCAAGATGTGCACTGAAGTAGTTTTCATGGGCATTTGATCATGATAACATTTCACAACTCCTTTAGCAAATTGGCATAGTACTTTTCATTGTTGGTGTGGCCCCTTTTGAAGATAGTTTTTTGAAATGCAAAAGGCATTTTGTTTCTTGACTGAGACTATCACTTTCTTCTCCAGATGAAATGACTATGGCCTTCTTTGAAGCAGGTGAGGAGGGGTTTCCACTGCATAGATTATCTTTTTGTCTCTGGATCAAAGTGATGAATCAGACACTCATCTCAGGAAACATTCAAGAAAAACCAGCAGTCAGATTTTCCTGTGATGTGATCAGGCTGGTGCACGTTTGATCAGGTGTCAGAAGATGTGGTACACACCAAACAGAAACCTTCATCATGCCAAGTTCATTGTGCAGAATATTCTCAACTGTCTCACGAGATATGCTAATAGTACTGGCTATTTGATTTATAGTCAATTAATTGCCTGTCGTCCATCATGTCGTGAACATGATCAATGTTTTCCTTGGCGGTGGCTGTTTCGGGATGTCCAGACCTTGGGTTATCTTTAAGACTCTCCCTTCCCCACCTAATTTCAGCTGCCCACTTTTCCACTCTTGATAAAGATTGGATGTCATTCCCCTAATGTGGCAGCCATGTCAGCATGAATGTCCTTGAAGGCTAAACACTTTTTCTGTAGGTTCATGATAATACCAGGATGTCAAATTTTGTCTCTTTTCCATAGTAGTCACTACTGGTCACTTTTGAAGTCTTCTTTGAATAGTCAGATGTCAGTTTACCTTGAAATAAACAAAGCTGTTATTAATAAGAAGTGGCTTTATACTGGCCGACTCAGATAATACCTGAAAAATAAACAATGCAGTTAAAATAAGACAAATTGAAATTAAAGAAAATATGATTTCACAGCTCTAGCATCACTTTTTCAGAATTAGTACATAAAGTATTAGTATATAAAGTTTTCAGCCCTACTATCAGTTTCTGACAGTTATATTCTAATTAGGTTATTAAACCAATGCAACAGGTTTTAACAAGTAAATTGCCTTTTCATAGTCAACCAAAGCTAAACAAAGTACTTAGCTATATTCTGTTATTTTTCTTTTTTAAACTTTTAAATCAGATGGTCTATTGTCAATTACTCACTCCTCAAACTAGCCTGTTCATGGGCCATTTCAACTGTAAAAAGATTAGACCTTGCCACCAATCTAGTATTCGGCTTAAATTTATAAAGTTTACGTACCATAGAGGAAAGTTCATCAGAACAATTACAATGAAAGTATTTATAGAAAAAGGAAGCTATATTATGGCAAATTTTCATCACAAAAGTTCTTTGCCTGAGTCATGCAGCCTCTTCTATTAATAATCACTGAAAATAAAATCTAAACAGACCACATGTGATGACAGTGGAAACGTGTGTCATCACAAACAAATTAAAATGTAGCCACAAGAGGGTGCTATCATAATTATATTTTATGAATACATAAGACAATTTGGAAAACTATTTTGAGATGTTTTGTTGAATTCTTTTTCTGATAATGTTGATCCATCAGTATTTTACAGTTGAATTGACAACCATAAGTTCTTTGCTAACAGTTTATTTTCTCACCTGTGGAACTCTTTTAGCTTCTTGCTTTCGAACCAAGTTTGACCTACAAAAATTTAAATGTAATGTCAATTGTTATATATTGTCTTCCTGATTCCTCTTCTTTTATTGTTTTTCCTCATCAATAATGTTTTTCTTATTATCATTCTTTCGAATTCAGTAACTCCTTCTGTCTTAGTGGCGTTATTGCCTTGCTTTGGGTGAAATGATTTTAAAAACAAATGTCAAAATAGAAGTTTTCAAAATTATTTTGTGTACTTAGAATTCTGTCAAATTCCCATTCAAAATTTACTCATATTATCAGTTATATTAATAATTACAGTACCTGCTTAAAAATGATGTTCAAAAACTAGTGATAAGGATGGTACTATTAGTTGTTTTCTTAAACATAAGCATTTATTGACTGAGCAGCCAGTACTAGTCAATTTATGCTTTTCTTCACTGTCTGGCCATTGGGCTGGGATCAAAGTGTAGTATCTGTTCTTCTCATCTCTAATAGTAATATCAACAATTTCCTTATAAGGAAACATTCATCATTCATTGACCAAGTAGCCCATGCTAATGTCGATTGCAATTTATAAAATCTCTTTTAAAATAGGTTTCTCAAGTTCACTAGTTATTATCACTTCTCCCTGTATTGATGGAGGCTGCCTTAACTTTTTGTTTAAATGATTGCTTTTCATTCATTTTCTATGGTTTATCAACCCTCTGCAGGATATTTAAGGCCAAAAAAAATTTTTTTTGGCTGGTAAGAATAATAATGATTTACTGATACAAGTCTTACTAATTAACCCATACCTGGGGGGAGAAGAGGTGGATTCTTACCTATCCCAAAGTTATTTGTGCATAAGGGACTATAATGAACCCAACTGGAATTGCAATTTGGCTCTCCAATTAGGAATTGTCTCAATATAAATTTGTCTCAATGAGTTACAAAGTCTGTCTAAAAAATATTTAACTATTTAATATTGCAAAAAAGAAGAAAAAGGATTACCTAGGTTAATGAATTACAAGATTTGTGTAAAAAAATATTCAGCCATCTATAATAAAAAAAAAATGTAAAGAAAAAAGAGACTTACCTAGAACAATGGTTCCTTAATCACTTCAAAATATATTCCTTGGAACCTTATATGGCATATCTTCCAATTTACAAAACAATCTACAAAGTTCACTTTCTGAGTGGTCATCAGCTGTCTTGTTGCACTCTCTTTAATCTTTTCCGCATCAATAGTGAATTTAGCATCAGGAATAGCCAGAAGTCACAAGAAGACAAATGTAGACTGTAGCAGAGTTGAGAGTCCTGCTTATTGTGGTACTGTGTTTAAAAAGCTTGAACAAGATATGAAAAATCTACTTGTTTGGTCATTGTTAATGCAATAGTTACACAATACATAATCTCAATGCCAGCTGAGTAATATCACGGGAGAGTGTTTTTCCATGTGCAGTAAAGTTACTATGTCATATCAAGGCTGTGTGACCAATTCTAATGATATTCAAAATGGCTGAACAGATTGACATTCTTTTTTTCTAAATATATTATGACAGCCTCTTTCTTCAGGCAAAAAGTTGCAACCCTATTATTATTTCCATGCCAAATGTTCTAGATTAGCTCCATGCTTTAGTTCTGCCAGTTCAGATCTTTATAGCTCAGACCTGCCATGTACATCCATCCCCAACATTTTCTTTGTATTCTGAGGAGGAAGTTTTACCCAGAGAACTTTTTTCTTGAGAATTGTTATTTTATGGAACAAACTCTTCAAGTCAAGGTCAATTGTTATCTGTTCTCCTTATCCTCATAATCCTCACTCCTTTCTATCTCCTCATACATTCATATCACACTCATTCTGTAAACATCTACCAGGAGTGGCTCTTTAGCCTTGCATTGGGTGAACTTTATTATAAAAATGTAAATTAGACAGACATTAAAAATGCATATCAGTATTTGCAGACATCTTCTGAAAAGAAAGGTATGTTGAAGGTTTCAAGATTCTCAGAGAAACCTATAAGAGAGAAAATAATGATCTAATCAGGTTGTTGATGTTCCACACTACTTTAAACAAAAGGTTAGGAAGGAAACCCCATCAATACTGGAAATTTATTTTTCTGAAATAATTTTTGGAATCAAGATTTTATAAATTTCAACTGAAAGTAGCACTGGCTGCCCAGTCAATGAATATTGAATGATTCCTGAAAAGAAAAGGAGAAATATTACAAGTAGTCTGATACAAGGTCACAAATGTGAAGCATTCCATGAGAATTAAAGTACTTATATAGTAACCATGGTCTCTCAGACTAGGTCAGTAATTACTAATCTGTCGCAAGGCTACAGAAAATCACTTCACTATCTTCCCCAAGAAGGCATTGCAATGCAGAGATAATGAAGAAAAGAAATCTGCAGAGAAGGCAACAGGAATCTACTTCATTATCTTTCCCAAGAAGGCATTGCAATGCAGAGATAATGAAGAAAAGAAATCTGCAGAGAAGGCAACAGGAATCTACTTCATTATCTTTCCCAAGAAGGCATTGCAATGCAGAGATAATGAAGAAAAGAAATCTGTAGAGAAGGCAACAGGAAACTACATTATCTTTTTCAAGAATGTATGGCAATTTATGGATAATAAAAGAAGGTAATCCTGGATCTTTACATATTCCTAAAAAAAGTGAAGATTTTTTCATTAAATGACTGAAGCCCAGATAATGTTTTGTTACTGATGCTTCAAAGACTACTTTCAAAACAGATTTCTTTCAACAGTTTTTAGACAAATCTCTTGAAAGAAATCTGTGTTTTGAAAGTAGTCTTTCAACAAGTGAACACATGAAAATGTTGAACATGTGTACACTGCAAAGGAAAAAAAATCTGCAATTGACAGATTCAGGCATTGCATAGACTGTCCAGAAAACATCCACCCATTTTGTAGTGTTCATTCTTAATGTTTCATGCAGGGTCTTTGATAAAATAGGGTGTCGACTTCATCTGTCAGATCCTTCCTCATCAAACACACATACAAGACAGAAACTAGTACTGCAAGGGTGAAGATTTTAGACCAGGTATGAGCAACGTTTTCTGACTAGTGGACCCCATCAGATAGGGTTCATCAAAAGGTGGGCTGTACTACTAAAAAGACTCAGCAAACTTAGACCTTTGTGCCCACAAAAAACAGCATCAAAAGGACATTTTTTTTCTTTTGACACTGCTATTATTTTAATTACCTTCAAGAACAACTAATAAGCTAATAAATTTAATATTAATTACCAAAATAAAGCAGAGATAGTCTTATAGAGCGGGGATGAGCAAACTTGCTTAATGTAAAAGCCGCATATGATAAAGTTCAGATATTTGAGAGCTGCATGACATGAACAAAATTTACATATACATTTTTTAAGACATTTTTTATATTTATACGTTCTTTTTATAGATACAAATATTTAAGTAAATGCTGTTTATAATAAACAGTATTAATGACATTTACTGGCCATTTCATAATTTGTGACGTCATTTGTTTACATTTTGATATGCATTGAGCAGACATGAATGTATGAGAGAAAGTCATAGAGAATTGTGTAGTTTAAAAACAGTAAAATTGACCTTGCTAACCAAAATGCTCCTCTGTGGCTAAATCGCTAAAGCATGTCAGGCTATATGATGGTTCCTTATAGGATACAGGTTCGATTCCTGTCAAAGGACGCATATTTTCTATGAAAATTTGTCGGACATTCAGGTTGGTAAATGTTGTTAATACTATTTATTATAAACAGAGCATTTACTTAAATATTTGTATCTATAAAAAGAATGTATAAACATAAAAAATGTCTTAAGATAATTGTCGGACTTTGTCCATTTCATAATATATATACATTTTTGTTTATATATATATATATATATATATATATATATATATTATACACCCCAAATGTTTTCAAAATCTTGACTGATGATTTTTTTTTTTTTTTTTAACTATAATGATCATATTTAATATAGTAATGAACTACAGGAACTTCTAAGAAAAATGTGCAAATTTGCATTTCAGGAACATAAAATGATATACGTACATGACAGGAGTTTGGTCCCCTTAATCCCCTTATCTATGACATCAGTCTTCTGACATTCCTCTGTAACCCTTGCTGACCAGAAATTTCTTCAATCCCTCTGTCTCCCACCATTCCATCCCTCAGCACTAAAGAACAATGCCTCACTCAGATCTAGCATTAAAATTAGGATTTAAATTCTTAAATATTTTTACTAAACATGAACATTAAACTTATCAATAATCTAATGGAGGTCTCAATTTATACCCAGTAAATAATTAGAAAGTTGAAATTTCTTTTTATTCATCTTTGACATTAAGTATAATGAAAAAAGGAGCTCAGCTATAGGTAACTACTGTAGGGGAGTCATAACTGAGTAAATAATTATACCCCCTCAAAAAAAAAAAAAAAAAAAAAAAAAAAAAAAAAAAAGAAAAAAAAAAGAAAGAAAGAAAGAAAAATTTATATATACAAAAATACTTGTAAAAATGATAAACAGAAAGACATGGAAGCAATAAAATTAGTATTATTTATTATCTGGTTGTTATGTAGTCTTGGAAAAATGAGAGACAGTAATACTTAGTAAAATTGTGAGTTTGGAGTCAACTGTAGATCAAATATGGATTGGAATCTGAGAGAATGATAAGATGTGGGTAATGAGTGTCCAGATAATTTAGTTAGAAAATACAAGAAGTGCCTGGGTTTTCTTACCTCAAATTTTTGTTGAGGGTTAAAATATAAATGTTACTATTATGACCTGAAAAAAAAAAAAAAAAAAAAAAAGATGAAATTTTCATTGACACATGTGCTAGCAACCTGTCAGTGTGAACTGCTTGTCTGATAGTGAGAATCTCATGTGTTTGTGTGTGTGTAGAGGAGAAAAGTGGGGTCAATTCTCATTGGTTTAGAATTAATGATAATTATAATTGTTATAATTATTTTATTATAATTAGTTTTGACATTCTAATAAAGATTAGGGCAACAGTCCAAACAATGTAAATAGTTACAATACCTCAGTCATAACATACAAAAATACTTGTAAAAATGAGAAACAGCAAGACATAGAAACAGCAAAACAAGTATTGTTTATTATTTGGTTGTTGTGTAGTGCTGGGGACACAAGAGACAGCAATACTGATTAAAATTGTGAGTTTGAGTGTCAACTGTATATCAAATATGGATTGGAATTTGTCAAAATTATAAGAAAGAATAAGTAAAGTGTATACAATCTTTCCTTTTAATTTTTTTTTTTTTTTATAGATGTGTGTAATGAGTGTCCAGATAATGTGTCTGGGGGTTTTCTTACCTCGAATTTTTGTTGAGTACTAAGTTGCTATTATGACCTGAAAAAGGAAAAGTAACTAAAATTTTTGTTGACACACAATTGACTTCCTGTCTATGTTGATGACTTATCTGATTCTGTCACATGTTTGTGTGTGTAGAGAAAAGTGGGATTTAATCTTTGGTTTAGGATGAGCGAATTAATTATAATAATTATTTTATTATAATTATTTTTAACGCTATAATTCACTTTTATTTAATTTTTTTATTGACATGACAAAGACCATAGATAGCATTAGTAGGGGCTCACATATCCAACATAATTGTGAAAATGTTAATAAATTCAATGTTATTTTTTTGTAATCATTTCACTCCAAGCAAGGCAATAAAGCCACTAAGAAACAAGAGGTTACTGGGAAGGAAAGAGAATAAGAAAACTTTAGTGAGAAGTGAGAAAAAGGACAATAAAGGAACAGAATTCAGAAAGACAGAAGTTGGTAATTGATGTTGTATTTAAACTTTTGAAGATTGTAGTGAGAAGAGCGAGAAAAGAAACTATTAAAACAGAATTGATAGTTGCATCTAGCTAGTTCAACAAAAATAATGAGACCTAATTGCCAATCTAGTAGTATGCTTAAATTCACACAGTTGAGGCACTAGGAGAAAAACTCATCAGAACAATTGCCATGAAAATATTTATAGAAAAGACAGAGTGAATCAAAGACAAGTTGGTGAGAAAGTGACTGAAGTTGAGATAGCTAGTACCAAAATGAAGCACAAGTAGTTGTTTTACATAGCAATTTTTAATGGTAACTAACAAAAATATAGATGTAATTTCTCAAATATCCAAAATTATCGTGAGTGTGTTAATCTGTGTCACTGTAAACACTTGAAACATGAAGTGGAAAAATTATATTGAATCAATTGCTAGGTCTGCTGCTAGGAAAGTTGGTTGTGTCATGCTAACAACTTTACTCAACAGAGTCTATCCTAAATATTTATGTCTACCACTTATCCATGCTTAGAATATTGCTGCCATATATAGTCTAGTGCTCCTACTATATACTTAGAGACCCTTGATAAAATCCAAAGAAGAATCTGCAATGTTATTGGTCCTGATCTGGCATCTCAACTTCAGCCACTTTCCCCACTGCTGTAAGATAGCTTCCCTGTGCCTTTTCTATAAATACTTTCACGGTAATTGTTCTGATGAACTTTCCTCTACGCAATACTATATTTAGGACAAATGAAGCCCTGTGCTAGTTATGAGGCCCTTTCCTTGGGTCCTGAAGGAGGTAGGTTCATTATGCCTACACAGGCAGTCCGGCATACAATGCTCAAACAATTTAGTAGTAGTTAAAATATTACATGTTATCAAACATTATTTTCAACAAATTTTCAGCAAATTTTTGAATTATCAGAGCTCAGCCTCATGGAATGTTTTTTGAGAGTTTTATGGCCAAATTCAGGTCTAGTCTGTATGGGCTATAGGTCAGATATGTACATTACAACAAACTTGAAAGCTATTATATCAGGTCATTCCATAAGTTCTGTCCGAATTTTAACTTTTTATTAAAATGAACGAAATTTAAAGAGTATTTTATAATGTCTAATGGAGCTGAACATTATTTTTATATTTAGATGCATTTAAACTGATCAAATTTTATTTCAGAGAACAATAAAATTAAATTTTGTTTGATTAAAACCCTTCTAACATGGAAGTACCCAAGAATCATTTGAGGCACATAATGTTTTATGAGTTCAAGAAAGGACACTTGGCAGCTGAAGTGGCTAGAAACATTCACTCAGTTTATGGAGAGGAATGTGAATGAAAGAACTTGCAGAAGATGGTTTGCAAAATTCAGAGGGGAGATTTCACCCTTGAAGATGAAGATCGAACCGACGTTCAGTTGAGTTTGATGAAAAGCTTCTTGCAGCCCCTTGAAGAAAATCCTGCTTTATCAGTTGAGGAATTGGCAGTGGTTCTCAGTTCAAACCATACAACTGTTCATTGTCATCTTCAGCAACCTGGAAAAGTTTCTAAACTTGGAAAATGGGTGCCTCATGAATTGTCTGAAAACAACCTCAAATCCCAAGTTGACATCTGCTCTTTTCTCCATTCTCGCCAACTTGTTTCACCTTTTTTGGATAGACTTGTGACTGGCGATGAAAAATGGATCTTTTTTTCGAAATGTTAAGCATCGTAGCCAGTGGCTTGGTAAAGGGGAAGGACCTCAGCCACAGCCGAGAAGGGAACTTCATGGGCAAAAGGTTCTTCTTTCAATCTGGTGGGATCACCAAGGAATAATCCACTTTGAATTCTTACCACCTAATGCAACAATTAATGCTCAAATATACTGTCAGCAATTAGAGCGTTTGAACCAAGCTTTGAGGAAAAAAGACCTGCTCTAGTGAATCAAAAAGGGGTGATATTTTATCAGGACAATGCGCGACCCCACACAGCAAGAATCACGTCACAAAAGATCGAAGAACTTGGTTGGGAGAAAATTCCTCATCCACCTTATTCTCCTGATCTTTCTCCTTCAGACTACCATTTGTTTTGTAGCTTACAGAATCATTTGAAAGAAACAGCTTTTGTAACACAGGAAGAGGTTAAAACTGACATTTGCGAGTTCTTTGAATCAAAGCCAAAAGAATTTTACAGTAATGGAATTAGTAAGCTTGTTAATAGATGGAAGGAAGTCATAGATAATCAGGGAAAATACATTGTTGATTGAATCTGTAATTAAATGTAACATTTGGTCACTTGTTTTCTTTATTCAAAATTCAGACAGAACTTATAGGAACCTGATATATTAAGCAAAGCACCAACCTGACCAATACTATCTAACACAGGTCACATGATGAAAAGTGAACAGACAGGACAGTCATAGTCAACATCATATAATTAAATCTAAGCATTATGTAACATTTTAACCTTTGAAGATTGACAAAACTTTTAATCTTAAACTTTATTAAAAATAACAATTTTAAATCCTACAATGTTGATTGAAGAAGTTTAGTATTTGCACAAAACAGATAATCAAATTGCCATGTTTTTGTATTACCCTGTTAAGGCTTTTCATACATTTACAATAGGTAATTTAACATCAAAACATCTTCCATTGAGTTTTCCTAACTGTAAACTCAATGATTTCATCAACATTAATAAGTTACAGTTTATCATTCTCTGTGCAGAGAATACTCAGGCCAGACACACATTCCTGTGACATTGTTGAACAAAGGTTACTTTTGATCCATTTCAGCCTGGAAAATGATTTCTCTCCAGAACAGTTGCCATCAAACACAGAAACAATCTGAAGAAGCCTGAATTTTTTTCTGTTTTATCATCTGGTACATGTCTTGGTAGCTGAAACTTTTTTATCTGGTACATGTCTTGGTAGCTGAAACTTTTTTATCTGGTACATGTCTTGGTAGCTGAAACTTTTTTATCTGGTACATGTCTTGGTAGCTGAAACTTTTTTATCTGGTACATGTCTTGGTAGCTGAAACTTTTTTATCTGGTACATGTCTTGGTAGCTGAAACTTTTTATCTGGTACATGTCTTGGTAGCTGAAACTTTTTATCTGGTACATGTCTTGGTAGCTGAAACTTTTTATCTGGTACATGTCTTGGTATCTGAAACTTTTTATCTGGTACATGTCTTGGTAGCTGAAACTTTTTATCTGGTACATGTCTTGGTAGCTGAAACTTTTTATCTGGTACATGTCTTGGTAGCTGAAACTTTTTTATCTGGTACATGTCTTGGTAGCTGAAACTTTTTTTTTATCTGGTACATGTCTTGGTAGCTGAAACTTTTTTATCTGGTACATGTCTTGGTAGCTGAAACTTTTTTTTATTTTATCTGGTACATGTCTTGGTAGCTGAAACTTTTTATCTGGTACATGTCTTGGTAGCTGAAACTTTTTTATCTGGTACATGTCTTGGTAGCTGAAACTTTTTTTATCTGGTACATGTCTTGGTAGCTGAAAAAAAAAATCTTTTCTTGGCAGCTGAAACTTTTTGGGTAGCTGAAAAAAAAAAAAAATCTTTTCTGGCACACGCCTGGGTGGCTGAAACTTTCTTTTTCTGTATGAGCCTCTTTAACATACAACTGGAAAGTCAAGAGTTCATCAACAAGATTGAGATTAACACCATGGAGAATTTGTTCCCTCATTGCTTGTAGATTGGTTACAAACGAAAAACTGTCAGCAACATTCCTGCACACAGTAGCTCTTCTCTCCAAATTTGAGTAAAGAGCATCAATTACAGGGGGTAAATGAATGTATTCTAAACTTATCTTTGGGGGAATTTCCTCCAAGGCTTCAGTTGCACCTCCATCATTTCATAACAATTTATGACCTGTCAATATATATGTTGTGTTTGCACACTATAATTTCTTTGGAGAGTTTTGTTCTCAATATCTGATAGAGTAGTTTTTGCTTGTTCCTCAATCATATCAAAATTTTCCTGTGCGCTGGAAACAAATTGCAGAAGCGAACTGTATAGATTTGCACATGTGGTCAATGAAATCTGTGCACTTTGAAGGGAATTACTTACTTTGTGAAACTGCTTGACCAAACCTGTCCATGGATGAAGCATGAACATAAATTCAAATTCTTTCATTTTCTGCAAAAGATTTTGAGTTTGTTGTCTAATATCACCCTTTTTACTGTCATTATCATAGATGTAACTGAGTGCTTCAACAATGTGTGCGTAACTTTCACTGATGGTCCTCGTATCTTGTGTAAGTTAAATGTTGCAGAACTTTTGAATCTTTTCAGCATTGCGTACAGAGGCAGAGAAAAAGCTAAAGTTCATTGACCCCGCCAAAGAAATTCACTGCATCCAAGCAAGAGTCAACAGTGCCCTTCAAACCATATTTAAGGAATGTCCAGCACATGGAATACATTTTGTGAACTTATTCTTTTCTAGAATTTTCTGTCGAACAGCATTATATTTTCAGCCATGTTAGCTGCATTATCATATGATTGATTTTAGTAAATGTAAAGGTCACTTTCAAGTTCAGTATCAGTTCAGCTATTCCTTGACTCGTGTGATTCTTCAGTTCAATAAATGCCAAAAATTGTTCAACTGGTATTCCATCAAGGGGAGAAATATATCTAAAAATTACAGTGAAACATCAGGTGTTGAATTGAGACTAAAATACCCCGTTTTAATATCTTTCACTATTTCTTCAAGAACATTTTTAGCCATTAGCTGGGTAACTTTGTATAAGATCTTGGATAGTTATGATACATGGCCAGATCCTTTATTTCCATCCTGGTTTATGTGGGTACATAAGTGGGGGATCAAGTTTGACAATCAATTCCAGCAAACCAAGAAAGTTACCATTGTTTAGAGAGCTGATGGTTTCTTTATCTCTAAAAGCAAATCCATGTTCTGCCAACAGACAAATCACTGCCATCACTTGTTGAGTACATGCCTCCAGTATTCCTGTTCTGCTTTTTCTCATCAAGCTTTGGTGTAAGCGTCTGACCATGTTTTTTGTTAAGAAGGTTAACATAGAATCCACATGTCTTCTTGAATTTTCATGGGTCTTAATAATTTGAAGATGACACCAGTTATCAAACTTCTTGAACAAGAATGGTTTTTTGTAGGTTCTCTTCAAAGTTGTTAAATGTCCATTCTAGTGTTAACATTCCAAAAGGCCTTTTTCTATCCAATATGAAATTTCTTCATTGCTCAATGTGGACCATAAACCTACATCATTCTTGACAATGAAATCAGTAGAAGAGCAAACACTTGCTTCTGTGCATTTGGTGGGGGAAACTAAAGCTTCTGTGTCTGTGGATCTCTACTGATACTTGGAGTTAATGACAAATGTTCCTGGGTGACATTGGTACTTGGATTTACAGACAAAGGCTCTGGAGATGGCACTGGGACTGGATTTATAGACAAAGGCTCTGGAGATGGCACTGGGACTGGATTTACAGACAAAGGTTCTGGAGATGGCACTGGGACTGGATTTACAGACAAAGGCTCTGGAGATGGCACTGGGACTGGATTTACAGACAAAGGCTCTGGAGATGGCACTGGGACTGGATTTACAGACAAAGGCTCTGGAGATGGCACTGGGACTGGATTTACAGACAAAGGCTCTGGAGATGGCACTGGGACTGGATTTACAGACAAAGGCTCTGGAGATGGCACTGGGACTGGATTTACAGACAAAGGTTCTGGAGATGGCACTGGGACTGGATTTACAGACAAAGGCTCTGGAGATGGCACTGGGACTGGATTTACAGACAAAGGCTCTGGAGATGGCACTGGGACTGGATTTACAGACAAAGGTTCTGGAGATGGCACTGGGACTGGATTTACAGACAAAGGCTCTGGAGATGGCACTGGGACTGGATTTACAGACAAAGGCTCTGGAGATGGCACTGGGACTGGATTTACAGACAAAGGCTCTGGAGATGGCACTGGGACTGGATT
Organism: Acanthosepion pharaonis; assembly: GCA_903632075.3. Taxonomy (NCBI): domain Eukaryota; kingdom Metazoa; phylum Mollusca; class Cephalopoda; order Sepiida; family Sepiidae; genus Acanthosepion; species Acanthosepion pharaonis. The sequence continues at coordinate 1,336,710 of CAHIKZ030005093.1, read as the reverse complement.
TACAGACAAAGGCTCTGGAGATGGCACTGGGACTGGATTTACAGACAAAGGCTCTGGAGATGGCACTGGGACTGGATTTACAGACAAAGGCTCTGGAGATGGCACTGGGACTGGATTTACAGACAAAGGTTCTGGTTATGGCACTGGGACTGGATTTACAGACAAAGGCTCTGGAGATGGCACTGGGACTGGATTTACAGACAAAGGCTCTGGAGATGGCACTGGGACTGGATTTACAGACAAAGGCTCTGGAGATGGCACTGGGACTGGATTTACAGACAAAGGCTCTGGAGATGGCACTGGGACTGGATTTACAGACAAAGGCTCTGGAGATGGCACTGGGACTGGATTTACAGACAAAGGCTCTGGAGATGGCACTGGGACTGGATTTACAGACAAAGGCTCTGGAGATGGCACTGGGACTGGATTTACAGACAAAGGTTCTGGTTATGGCACTGGGACTGGATTTACAGACAAAGGTTCTGGTTATGGCACTGGGACTGGAAAGACAAAGGCTCTGGAGATGGCACTGGGACTGGATTTACAGACAAAGGCTCTGGAGATGGCACTGGGACTGGATTTACAGACAAAGGCTCTGGAGATGGCACTGGGACTGGATTTACAGACAAAGGCTCTGGAGATGGCACTGGGACTGGATTTACAGACAAAGGCTCTGGAGATGGCACTGGGACTGGATTTACAGACAAAGGCTCTGGAGATGGCACTGGGACTGGATTTACAGACAAAGGCTCTGGAGATGGCACTGGGACTGGATTTACAGACAAAGGCTCTGGAGATGGCACTGGGACTGGATTTACAGACAAAGGCTCTGGAGATGGCACTGGGACTGGATTTACAGACAAAGGCTCTGGAGATGGCACTGGGACTGGATTTACAGACAAAGGCTCTGGAGATGGCACTGGGACTGGATTTACAGACAAAGGCTCTGGAGATGGCACTGGGACTGGATTTACAGACAAAGGCTCTGGAGATGGCACTGGGACTGGATTTACAGACAAAGGCTCTGGAGATGGCACTGGGACTGGATTTACAGACAAAGGCTCTGGAGATGGCACTGGGACTGGATTTACAGACAAAGGTTCTGGTTATGGCACTGGTACTTGGAATTACTGACAAATGTGTCTGGATGCCAAGTAATGCATCTGATTCTTCTGCATCTGTTGTTGAACTTGTTTGTTTTGAATATGCAAAGCCAAATGATGTGATTGGCTTTAAATGCTTGAATATATATATTTTTTTTTTCTTTGACATTTTCTTTTACTTGTACCACTTTCATATAGTCTACTTATTGTTAGAATTAAAAATTAGAGCGGTAATATCAATTGTTGGGATTCAATTCTGGAAAGAGAGAGAGAGAGTTGGTGTTTAATGCCTTATCAGCACCTAAGCAGGTTGTATAAAGGCAAACTATATGGAAGCTCTAAAGTATGGAAAGTTCTAAAATATGTAATAATAAGTACAAGTAAGATGCCTTTGTGGCGATAAACGAACATCGCTCAGTGCATCTCTAAAAGTTAGATCATTAGTAGTTTTGGTAACACCCATGCCTTAATTTTTACACACACACACACAATAGTGTTATAGAATTGATACACCCTTATGATCACAAACACAAATATCCACACAGATAAAAAGTATCTTGGTAGCATTGGTGTCACACACCTTTTGCTTTTACTCACAAATAATAAACCACCTAAATACACAACTATACATACAACTATATATATATATATATATATATATATATATATATATATATATATATATATATATATATACACACACACACACACTCTCCCTTAGCCTCTCTATCCTCCTACCATCAAATGATATTACACTCATGCTAGGCAACAGGAAAACATCGCACATGGCAGACTGCATTTATTATTGAATGCTGCTAGTCACTAAACTTGAGATTTTCACCAATGCAACAATATTTTTATTATGTTATATATAAAATTTTACACTGAATCATTCTTTTTCTTATTCTGTCTCTTCTGATATTGAATGACAAGCTTTTCTTGTTAAAAACCGCAATTGTTTTAACACCATTTGCTATCAAGTTACACATATGGAGCAGCTTTTAAATTTGTTATATCTGAAAAGTTTAAGTAGATCAACCTGATTTTAGGTTACTAATATGTGCAAAAGCTTATGCTGAATCAATGGAGAAATAATTTAATGCATTTCCACATAATTTTGAAAATTTGGGGGAAAGAAGATGAAATCCCCGGCCAATGAGGCCCTGTGCTTAATCACACCTAGGAAGAATGGTAAATCTTGGACCCTGCCTCTAGAGTACCTAGACTTTATGAATTTAAGTGCATTACTAGATTACTGTTGAAGTGGCTAGATGTAACTGTAAGTTCTATGCTAACAGTTTCTTTTCTTGCACTTCTTGTTTGTGGAACTCTCTTCTGGCTTCTTGTTTTCTGGTCAAGTTTGATCTCCAGAAATTTAAATGCAATGTCAATCATTATCTGTCATCTTAATTCTTGTTCTTTTATTGTTCTCTCTCCTGAATAGTGTTTTTTTTTCTCATATTCTTTAAAACTTAGTAACCGCTTGTGTCTTAGTAGCTTTATTGCCTTGCTTGGGGTGAAATGATTAAAAAAAAAAAAATTAGTTTTATATCACAATTCTTAATGATAATTAACAAAAACATAGATGCCATAATGTAAAAGTTATAGTGAGTGTGTTAATCTGTATCACTGTAAAAACTTGAAACCTTTGTAGAGGAATGGTAGAAATTGAATGAAATACAAGGAAAAAAATACACTCTTCAGTATGAGATGATCAGTAACCAAATGTTTATTTCAGTCACAAAAATTTCATGTTGACACAGTGTTTTTCTTAACAAAGATAAAAGACAATGGTTTGTTTAAATTCAACAAAAATAAAACGGTTAATAAAAGAATAATAAAAAACAAATTCAAAGTGTGCTTAGCAATAATCTTATTGCTAAAAATGAAACAGAAAACACAAGATAACGACATGCTTTACATGTGCACAAAAGGGCAGGCACATTATCGTAAAAAGAATCAAATTTATAACATGGTCAGGTATTAGTGGTTTTTACTTACTTTTTAATTTTCATATTAAATCCAGCTTTGGTCAGTGCTTTATATTTGAAATCTAAAAAAACAAAATCCTAAGAATATCATCAGGTTGAGAAAATAAAAGACCTGCTTGTCATGTGGTCATAATGAAAATATTCTATTTTTTTTCTTTAAGTTCTATGAATAAATATATATGTATGCAATTCACAACAACTTCATTCTATTTTATAACATTGATGATTTATGATCATTTGTATAAGCACCATAAATATTTTTCTGGGCATTAACTGGCAATACCAAAAATATATAGAATTAAAAATGAATTTTTTTTTTGAGTTGATAGGCCTCCATAATCAAGAGCCCAAGATATTAGCACAGATAAAAAATGGCTAATTTAATTTGGCATTTGAAGCATATATTGTTGAGAGAATTGTATACTCTATACATTTACAAAAAATAAATAGGTCATCTCAGAAATGATTGCAGAAACAATGCTTATTTCATACTAAGAAGGAAATTCTTTCTTTACAATTTTAAATATTTCTTCTAAATTTTTTTTTTATTTTACCATGTTAAGGAATTTTTGCCTAACAAACACTGAATTACATCCATTACATTGACTGGCAAGGAAAAAAGGCTTATATCAGTGATATGCAACTATCAATGATGTGGTCACAGTCTCAAATTTGACATTTGTAAATAAGAACAAAATAAAGATAAATCTTTAAAAATCAGGGATCAATTTGACTTTGTATTTATATTATGAGCAGGAATCTTCAAAAATGATTAAAAAATCAATAGTTTCCAATTCTGACAAACAGCACAGGCAGAGAAAGATCAAACAATCAACCAAAATTAGATACAAAAAAATTTCCATTTTTCTTCAGCAGAAAATTTTCCTTAACTAATGTCTATTTCCTCAAATCACCTCATATTGAAATTTCAAAATTCTAGAATCAAAAGAATCCACAAAGCCAAAGTGATTTTAGCCAAGAATTCTTCCCAACCGAGATGCAGGAATACATGCAGAAGGAAAATGCTTCCAAAAGTCAAAATGTGGATATTTTTTTCCTGCTTCTATAAACTGAAAGTATAATTCAATATAAATTTCAATATTATTTACACTATTTATATTTGGACTATTGTCACTATCTTTGTTGTTGATATCATGATCCCAAGAGGGAAAGTGGTAACTCCTGTGGAATGAAATGAAAATACTGAACAAGGAAGAACACTGGAAAGTTAGACATCTGAAAGAATCAGCACATATGCTAGGCTATGAGGATCTCCTTAGTAGGCCTAGCATAGAAAAACAATATGGGAGCCACTAATAAAGAATGAAAGACAAATGTCGGAAAGTCTTCAGCATCAGCAATCAAAACATGCCAAGCAGCAACAGCAGCAGTTACTGAATTAATCAGCAGGTTATGTTTAAGGCTCCAAGTTTACTACAGCATATTGTCAATAATGGCCTAGTGGATTGAAACATTGGTTTGTAAATTTGGTGACAGTACTTGTGAGTTCAACACCTGGGTTGGGCAGTATGTACTTGCGAACAATAACTGAGCAGTACTATAAATAAGAACCAGATGATCTCCCTAGATATGGGAAGTGGAACGAGAACAGTCTACCTCCATAAGGGGTTCAGTTCAGAATTCCCTGTAGGTGACCCAGATCAATATACACCCGAGGAAGGCTGGAAACAGCAAAAAAGATGAGGATAATAGTCTGAATATAAATAGTGTAAATAATGGTAACGCCTCATCCCAGGCAGAAATTTCAATATATTTGTGTATTTTTTTTTTTTTTACCTGGATTAAATAGTTGTTATAATATGGTTGAAATAAATTATTTTGGATTCTAATTTTCATGTTTTATTTCTGATGCATGACTTTTTAAATCCAGTGCTGAGCTCAGAATATGAGGCTAGTTATAAAAAAATGTAAGGGAATTATTTCTGTAATTGCTATGCAGAAATTGTTTAGAGTGGTAAAATCAATGAAATACCTTATTTATAATATCAGATTTTTATATTATTAATGTAGTCAGCTTTAAAATAAATGTCAGTTTTAATTAAAAAAGAAAAAAAAAGTTAAATCCCTTCTTTTTTTGATTCTCAGAGAAGCCAATAACTATCAGCAGTACTTTTTCTACAAGAAAATATTTTGGTAAAAAAATCATAATTGAACAAAACTTTTTTTTTTAAATTAAATAAAATAATAAAAAAATCATGGTAATATCATTTAAAAAATGCATGCTAAATCATTAAAAAATAATATACTTTTGGCAAACTTGTACCTTCAAGCCTGCAAAAAAAAAAAAGAAAAAAAAGTGTCAAAATGATGGTTTTTCCTTTGACACCAGTATGATCTTAACTACCTTCACTCCTTGGCAATTTTTGTTTTAAAAAATGAGACTTAGAACTGTAATAAAACCTAAACATATGATGAAAGTGAATTTACACATTTTTTTTTTGCTCTTAAGAATTTACAACAAAAATATTAAACACTAATTATTAGATTGATAATTTACAAGAATAATTTTATATTTACAACATTCTAAATACTATTACAATTAAAACTAATGCAATGTAATATTTATCATGTATCAATTTATAAAGAAACAAATATAAAACAATTTTTTATTCATATATTTATAAATATTTACTACATTATTAAAACATGTGAACTATTATTTACCATTTTATAAAGTTTGAATAGATTGGCTGATGTTTTGCCAACCATTCCAATAAATAATATAATAAATAAATAAATAGACTTTATTATTTGTGTTGTAAATTCTCAAAAACAAAGATAATATATAAATTCACTTTAATATACCTAGGTTTTATTACAATTCTAATCATCACTTCTTAAAAGAAGCATTGCCAAGGAGTGAAGGTTGTTAAAATAATGGAAAATGGAATAACTGTCCTTTTGACACTGTCTTTTTTATGGGCATGAAGGTCCAAGTTTGCCATACTTTTTTTCTAGGAAAATCCATTACATATTTCTCTATAAATTTCCTTCTATTAGTTTTAAGGCAATCACAATCATCATAAAACACTAACATACAAGTATGGGCAGAGAAGTTAACTAAGCAGTTTGAGCCATTGCTAAGTACCAAGTTGAGGATGTTCATTATCATAAACCTGCCTAAGGAGAGATTGCAAATTGAATGACTGCAACTTTTCATTCACTTTTCCTCCAATCTATTTCTTAAATACTGACAGTTAATATATTTAAACTTAAATCTGGTAAATACAAGTAATAATACTTATTTAACTCCCTTCACATGAGGTCAAGGGTCAGTGTAATCTGTGACTCTTGACATATAGATGGAAGTATTGGTAATAATTGACAGACTTCCTTGGTATTTCATTTTTGGGATGCCTCAGGTTGTTGTTTTGTTTTATTTTTTTATTAATCATCCCAAACAAGGTGATAAAGCCACCAAGATGCTAGTGGTTTTTGAGTGTGAAAGAATCTAAGAAAAAAATAAAACATTATTATGGTGAGGAATTAAGGTGTAGTGGAGTGAATCATTGCTTGAATTAATTATAGATCAGAAGGATATTTTTTTAGTTTGGTTTGGCTGTGTGAATGAAAACATCTCCACAAACAAGTAGATGATGATTGACATTGGATTTAATTCTTGAAAATCAAAGTTGCTTGGAAAGTAATTGGAGGAGAGTTTTACAAGCAAAAAGATTAGCCACAGCTCTTTTTATTAAATAAAATTATAAGATGCTGTCTGGAGAGGCAAAAAAAATTAAAAAAAAGCATCTTGGAGCTGAGCAGTTTATACTTATTTAAACTCTGAGTAGATATCTAACTGGGCAAAGTAAATTAAAATCAGCATTTATAAGCAGATGGATTATCAAATAAATGACATTATTTTAAAGATATGTGGGGGGAGCTTATTTAATCATGAACCCTGCACATAAGTATTTTTACATTAGGGAATTTTGATATCACATCCCAATATTTTACTGTTGTCAAATGAATCAGAGTAGTTTGTTTTATTTTTGACAGAAAACAACAGAATTCACTAGGATCCAAGTTGACTTCAAGGGAGATTACTCTGTCACTTCATCAACAATTTCACTCTGAATAGTCAAATGCTGAATGTTTACAAATTCAAACAATTCTTACAAACCACACCTACTTCTGAAAATATTTCTATATATATAAATGGTAATTTCTGTCTGTCTGAAACAAGTTGCCGCATAAACCTGTGAACCAATATTGATGAAACTTTGCATACAGGTTAAACTCCCATCCAGTTTGTTGCTAGGCTAATTGTTTTTTTTTATAAAAATCTATAATGGAAGCATTAGCGCCTCTAGATCACAGCTCATTGCCGAGTCTATGTGAAATGCTGGTTACATGTGTTTAAGCAAGGGAGATAATTGGTCTTGCAAACTTTTTAGAAATTAAGATACGAGTGTTATGAAATAAGTCCTATAAAGCTTAAAATTCTAGACAGATATAGATCTTTGATTTTAAAAAATTTAAGGGACAATATTTGAATGAATTGCAGGTTGTTTTCTAAATAAAATAACACATTAATGTATCATAATCATTCTTTGAATGCAATCTCTTCTGAGAACTGAAATATTATTCTGTCCCATAATAGTTTTTTTTATATTTGCATACACATTTCATATGCTAAATGTAACAGCTGTTATAGGAGAGATATAGAGTTTTGAACTTGAAACAAAGATCAATCAGCCAAGTAGTCAACAATATGAGTGGGAGGGTGGCGTTCATCCAAAATATAATTATTTTTCAAATGAAATGATTTTATGACAAATTATTCAAAAAAGGCGCTAATAGGTAACCAATAAACAAACAAGAATGCAGTAATATTCAACATTTTTTGTAACATTGTCAAGCATTATTAATTTTGGATAATATTTTATTTCAATTTTAGTTGCTCTTCCTTGTAACTAATCTGACAGGCAGTCTCTGGTTATCATTAAACAATGGAAACGGGGAAACAAAAAATAAGCTCTCAGCAAGATTTGAACTTGCATCTTTTTAATGTACTGCCATGCTCTGACAAAATCAGGTAAATCCAATTTTCACAAAAATTGAGTTTAAGGTATAACAAAACAGTTCATTTAAACTTCTATCTTATGCATGCATTAAATTCCACCCTACAACCACTTTCCCCATAGACAAAACACTGTAAGCCTCCTGCTATTCTATTATTATTTTCATGGCAAATTTTCATTCATACTACATTCCTTAGTTTCATTACTTCAAACCTTCACAGCTCAGACCTGTCATGCCATATACACAGAGTAAATTCATTCTCATTCCTCTCATATTCCATTGGTAAATAGGAATTTCCACTCAGGCAGCTCCTTCACCAGAGCTGTTAATTTGTGGAACAGACTCCCAAGAGGATGTATTGTAGTGATAGAAAAATAAAAAGTTCACTATCTCAAAAAAAAAAAAAAAAAAAAAAAATGGTTTGCCATAAAGAAATAAAAACAAAAAATAAAATAGGCCAAAAGGTCAGCATTCCCAAATGGAGGTGAAGAAAAAGGGAAGGTCAAATGAGTCATGTGAACCAATCAGAAACCAAGAGACAATTCTGAAATGAATTCCTTTTTCTCGAAAAAGTGATAAACTCAAATGACCAGGCAAGTGAAACAGAGAGTCGATGAAAGAATTTTGTCTGTTCTCATGTGCCTACATTTTCAGACAACTAAAAATCTCACAAAGTTGAAAGGATTATTACTATCAACAAGATACTTATACATACATACACATTTATAAGGATTCTCTTTTCTCTATTATCTGCTAAAGAACTTAGACATTCAATATGAGAACTTTCTGATATGAACTTATGAACTCTTTAAATACTGTAGATTTTATTTTAAGAGATATAAAATTTTATCAGTACATGCAAAATATATCTTTGTACTAATTATCTTTGCACAAATTTTTAAAAAAGGTCAAAAATTGGTATATAGTTGTATTAAGGATGTTATCCAACAACTACCTGTAAACACATAACACCCAACATAACTCCCATATATATATATATATATATATACACCTCCACAGTATCTTAACTTTTCAGGTCTCGAGTCAGTAGCTTTCTCGACTATAAGTTGACCATAGCCGGGATCATCGTGCCAATGTGAAGGATCCTTCCTTTAGCTCTATAGTATGTGCTATGCCAGGGCTACATATGGTTTTGAATTCAGAGTTACTTTCTCCTAGATCAGTTGCTACCCAAGGCTATAGAACTCAGTCTGTCCTGCTATTTACCCATAACTGGGGGGGGGGGAGAAGAGGAAATATACCTTTCTCAAGGGTATTAGCACATAATTCAATGTAATGAATCTGACTGGAATTCGAACTAGACTACATATCCTCATAATATGCACTTCTTTAATTTATACTGTTACAGCAACCTCATTCACTGACGCTCTGCCTTGAGTGGCTCTTAGGCTTATTATCGAGAGAAGAAAATAATTTTAAAAAAATAGGTTTCTTTTACTCTTCCTGATGATAGATTTTGATTGGTCATATGACAATTTGACTTCCTTGGCGATAGTTGTTTTTTTTTTTTTTTTTTTTTTTTAACTTTCTTGGACAGATCTAATTTTGTCAGGGCATGGTAGTGGATAATAGCTGCTTGATCATTTTATAGCTGATAGAAGATCAAATCTACCTTTACAGCTTTACCCCCCCTACTTCCCCTGGTCACATGACATGATCTCTATTGTTATGTATCCAATTAGTATTAGTAACAGTCAGTTTATCTTCATATTTTAATTTTTATTGGAGGAAGCATTGTCAATAATGAAGTTTGAATAATAATTTCAAGTGAAATGAAAATGAAAGAAATGTTAGCCAAAAATTTAACAAATGGAAAACAAAGGAGTTATTCATATTTGTTTTGAAGATGATGTTATTAAATATCATATTTGGCTACAAATAAAACAACCCCTCACACGATTAAAGTTAATATAACAGTAGCAAGGAGGCTAGGTACAGGTACTGAAAGCCATATTGTCTGAACAAATATTGATGTACCAGATACACAATGTTTTTTTTTTATAAGCAATTTAGGATTTTGACCAGTATTCAGGTTGCTTAATTTTTTACACAAAAATTAGTAAAGAGTTAGTACACAAGTTGTTTAAATAGTTGCTTAAACTTTTTGCAGAGTTAATAAAGAGAAAGAAAATAAATCATTTCAGTGTAAATAAAAAATAGAATTCTTGAATACAGTATAAAATAAGTGAATTAAATCTCAAGATTTTTTTGAGTTGCTTAAGACACACTGACGTTGTCAAGTGGAGTTATGCAGGATTTAGTCAAATTTTAGTACTTGCTTATTAACTAAATATGTAGAGACATATACATCCTGGTTTGATCTTGACTGTCCTAATTTGTGGGGTCTGTCTCGTGATATAATATCAATATTTATTCATTTTTATTATGTGTGTCATCCCTCAAGCCTAAGGACTGCTGGGTTATGAAAAGAAGTTTTATATATTTGTGCATTTAGGCAGCAAAATTCTCTATTAGGCATGTCTGATTGAATAAATTACAAACATTATGTCTGCTTATTTTTATCATTTATATCTTTTCATATTCACAAATATTTTTCCATATATTACAATTGAATAAGGCAAGAAATGCACTGTAACAGTGAGAATCGCTTTTATTTCCCAAGTACTTTCCATCTCTTTCTGAGATCATCATCTGGGGTGTAACTGGTAAGGGAAAAACTATATGTAGCTAATGAACACTAAAGTATAACTGTCAGCTGTAGCATTTAAACACAAAAGAAAAAATTCAGTAATGGATAGCTACACATAGACAAAGATGGATATGCAATGTAATTGATCCTGACTAGGGGTCTCGACTTTCTCACTGACGTAATGTGGCTTCACTCCATCTTTTCTATAAATATTTTCATGGCATCTGCTTTGATGAGGTATTTTCACTGGTGCCCTGATGGCATGAATTTAAGCATGCTACTAGGTTGGCATTTTGGTCCCACCTTTTTACTATTGAAACAGTTAAATGTAACTGCCTCTTCTACTCCAACAGCTTCTCTTGCAATTCCCAGCAGTTGTACTCCCTTCTGCTTACTTGCTTCCCTGATAACTGTAATCTTCAAAAATTTAAATGTAATGTCAATCGACATTTTCTGTTGTCTTGATCCCCGTTCTTTTTATCCTTTCCTCCCCCAACTCATAGCCAACCTTTTCCCTTACTTACACTCTCTGTTGCCCCTTGGTACTAGTGGCACTCTCGCCTTGCTTGGGGGTGAATTGCTTAATATATATATATATATAAAAAAAAAAAATTTATATTAGTTTGTTTACTATTAATGTTCTATTTTGTAATAATGAACACATTACTTACAAAAACAGCTTGCTTTAAAAGCATTATCCTTGTTGCAGGGTGTATGTGCTTGTGTGCAAGAGATCAACAGAGAACCAAGGAAGCGAACACGCCCCGGTGGCAGTGTTCTTTATTTACATTCAACTACATCTGAAAGCAAGAGGAAAAAGAGAAAGAGAGAGAATATGCATGCCTTTTTATAGACTTAAATAGTGTGCTGTAACAGGTGCTTTTGGCAGAGCCAAGTGGGGCAATCCACATTTTCCAGAAATATACTGGTCAACAGATTTTTCTTTATTTTTCATAAAACTTAATCTTCATTATAATAAATAAGATAAATGCAATTTCTATAATAACAATAATACCTGTAATATACTTTAAACAAAACAAAAATAAGCTAGACAAATAGACAAACTGAATAATAAAATGTCAAATAGTATGAAAGAAAACATGCCACAATTTAATAATTAAATAAATTTAATACGAATAAGGAGCAGGAAATAATAAATAAAATACTAAAGTAATTAATGATAAATCAAAGTGACTTAAATGCAAATCCTAAACTTATAAGCTCTCATTCAAATGACTTAACTGTTATCACTCTGTATATGATATCATCAGCTGTACAAAAAGTTTATCCTGCTACTGAAGGTGACTGATCCCTGAACAATAGTATGTTTGAATTTTGTAGTTGTGTTGTCATATGCTGCTATGGCAACAGGAAACAACTTTGACTGAAATTAACAGTAAAGATACTGCAATTGAGAGGCCTCGAAAAAGAATGAAGTCAGAAGGGAAGTAATAATTAATAATGCAGTATGTCAAAGGTTAAATGAAAAACTTTAAATTTATGACATCTCTTGATGACCTAAATAATTAATAACAAATGTTACTACTCAATCGCCATTATAAAAATACAATAAACAGAAAATAACTGTTTTCCTGCCTATAATTAGTCCTACTCAATAGCTGATAGAATAACTCAACAACTTGGAAATAACCTATCATTCTCCACTGACAAACACATATTAATAGTAGAGTTACTGTTTCCTCACATGGCCTGTTGATTATGTTTAAACATGAAATGCATTGTTGACATTCATACCTTTATCCACACTGCTCATATATATATTATATACTTAATACCTTTGTTATATTACATTGAGCACTATTTTATTAATACCAGCACTCAATACGCAATATCTTATATATATATATATCTGTGTGTGTGTGTGTGTGTGTGTGAATGCAGAAGAAATACTTCCCACATGTAGCTCCCAGAAATACCTGTCTTACCATTATATTGGAGGTATTTCGGCTGCACAAACTGAATAAAAGTTTTCAGTGCTGATCGATACATTTTCTATGGCTTATCAACCCTTTACAGGTTATTTAAAGCCATAAAATATTTTAGAGTATTTCCACATAAGTGAATATAATGAACCTAACTGGAATTGGAACTCAGCTCTCTGATTAAAAATTCCATCTTGTCATCCATTGCACCACCCGCATATCCAAACTTACAGCACCTGTTATTCCCAAGCAGTCTCCCATTGAGATTCTGACCAGACTCAATGTTGCTTAACTTTGGTGATCGTATGGGAACCAGTGTTTCATTGTCATGTGACTGTAAGCAGGTTTCAGTGTCTCAATAGAGCAAGACTGACCAAAATCTATGAGAGTATACGTAAGTGCTTTTCTTGAGTAAAGCAGAAAAATTAAGTCATTTGTGAAGCCATTGCACCAGAATACTGGCTAACTAAAAAAATGGCATTAAATACTGAGAATTTATGTCACAATTTGTGGAAAAGTATTCAAATCAGCAGGTGGGCTGCAAAGACATGCAAACAGTCACAAAAATAAATCTAATGTATACCTCATATCTACCAGCTTTGCGCCTGTGGTTTTAAATGTTTGTTCATATTTATTAAAAGCTCAACTTTTTTTTTTATAGTAAGGTTCACAATACACAAGGCCCAGGAGCCACTTGAGGATTACATTAATGGGTAGTTTATATCGATAGAAAGGAGAGATAATGGTTACCTCTAGACTTGAACAGGTTAAGATTAGAGCGATTGGAGAAACATCTTCTTGAGAGTCTGTTCCATGGGGCAAGAAGACACACACTGTTCAAGTGGAACTTACTTCTTACTGATGAAATACAGAGGGAATTAGGGTGGTTTGCTACTATATAAGTGGCATGGCGGGTACTGTGAAAGTTAGACCTGGCAGAACCAAGGAATGTAATTTGTTTGAGCACTTTCCATGGAAGTAGCAATAGAGCAGTGAGAGGCTCACAACATCCCCCCTATGAGGGAGAGGTTGAAAAATAATTCTTCTGAACTCTAACAAGACTGGAAAATGAGGACCACGCAGCTCCCATCCAAATATGGCAACAGTACTCCATTTTGGGCTTGATCTGGCTTTTATAAAGGTAGAGGATAGCATGAGGAATCAGGTACTTACTGGTGTGGTACAGGGAGCCAATCATTTTACCTGCATCTTTAGCAATGGATCGTATGTAAGAGTTCCACTTGAGGTCAGGTGTGATTTTGAGGTCCAATATTCTATCAAGGCATGGTGCCTCCTCGAGGAAACATCTGTTCATTATGATTGGCAGGCAATAATATCTTGTGATGGTCATATTTGTCAATGAGGTGGCAGCTATAATAATAAACTACACCAAAATTTTGTACCTGATGATATTCTTATGTTCACTTTTTCATGATGACACAAAAAGATTTAGATCGTTTTTAAAATATTTGTCAATATTTTAGGATTATCTTTGTTTATGTATGTGGTATCTTATGAGACCATGAATCTGCATCCAAAAAGTTATGCCTCAGATGCTGATAGCAGTGCAGCATATGTTATGGCTGTACAGGCCCACATGAGAGTGACAGTCTCAATTTTCTGTATGCATCACCCTGGCATAAGCCTCCATTTCTTCTCTCCTCACTCCAGCTCTCTGTAAATGAGCAATCATTAGTAATGTCTTCAGACCACTCAATGTCAATTGCCCTCATGTTATGAGGTCATCCTCATGCCCCCTTGCTGGCAGCCAGTTCCCCATACAGAAGGGCCTTTAGAATCCTCCTATCAGTAGACAGTTGCTTCCTGATGCAGTGAGGTGATGCTGGAGTGCCCTCTCTAGGGTGCAGACTTGGGTAGAGTTTTGAGATCAGTGGTTGCCCATGCAGCAAGTCTCCCCTCTCCATACCACTGATATTGTCCAAGAGAAAGGTAGAATCCAATACAGCTTGGCACTGGCATCATCACAGTTGCCAGAATGAAGTTAACCATAACATTGGATTGTCTTAGAGACTCTGACTCGGGATTTGTTTGCATATCCTGAATTGAGTACTTTGTACAGAATTTGAACTCAATGAGGATTTATTGCAGAGATTTGTCAAGACTGGTTTAAATAGAGATGAATATGTGAAATGGTAATTAAGTTTGGTTAGATTAAAAGGGATGCCAAAGAAATAAAATTTCCAATTTTAAAGGAACATCTGCAGTTGTATCTCAGTAGTTACAGTCCATGATTGAGATAATCAACATTCTCTGTTGCTGTGCTGGTGATAACACAGTTAAAATGCACCTATGCTGATTTACAGTTAGTGCACAGAGATTACATAACAGTAATGTCTTGAGCAGCAACTGCAAATCAGTTTTCCTTCTGTTATGTAATATTGGTCCTCCTATATGGCAGTGAATCCTGGACAGTCTCCTCAAAGATGAAGAAACTTGAGGCAACAGAAATGTGGTTCTACAGAAGAATGCTGAGAATTACATGGACCATGTGAACAACAACAAGTTTAAGGAAATGGGAAATTATATTTTGAATCAGAAAAAAGACAGTTGAAGTTTCTAGAGCACATAATGAGGAAAGAGGGCTAGGAAATTAGACACTCACAGAATATGCAAGGGGGACAAAGGAAGTCAGCACATAACCTACCTAATGAGCTTGTGTAAATGGTTAACAGAACAGGGATTAAGAGAGATAGCAAAAAAAAAAAAAAAAAAAATTACTAAGAGCTACAAAGGATAGGAAGTTATGGTGAATTATTCTTTGGTGAAGGAAATTAATTTTGATATGAAAGCTAATGAATGTTTGCATAATTTTGTACCTTATGTGTAAATCCAGACTTCAAGATTTCTATTCTTAAACTATTTTAACAGACTTCTGTATAGATTTCATTTGTTAGATATCTGTTGTATGTGTGAGTTGATATGTATAAAAATAAAACATTTCTAAACACACATTGAAAATCTATTTTCATCTAGTTTTTATGTGAAAAAGCTCAACAGGATTTGAATTAAAAAATTAGCAAACAGGCTAAACAGGAAGAAACATCCATTATGTGTGAGTTCAAGGGAAAGTGATTTGCTTTGAAGTTTAGAAATGTTTTATAAGTTAGAAAAATAGTTTGGTATCTTGGAAAAAAAGCAGCCAATAAAAAACGAGTTATCGACTGTAGAAACCACAAAGTCCCGAGTTAGTCTCAAAATTCAGAAATGGAATAAGTTTATGCAAAATGTTTCTTATTTCCAGATTTTTCATAAGGAAAATGAAGAAATAATTTCAAACAAATTATTGCATTGTGTTGAAGTTGCAAAGGAATGCTTAATTTACTAATGTTTCTTACAGCTTATTAACCTTTTACAGGTTATTTAAGGCCAGAAAATATCTTCAGATTGTAAGAATCTTTTTGAAATAATAATGATATATTGATAAAAGACCTATTAATTAACACCTAGCAGGGGAGTGGGAGAAGAGGTATTTGCATCTAAGTGAATAGAATGAATCTAACGGGAATTAGAACTCAACTCTCCGATTTCCAATTCCAAGCTGTTATCCATAACACCACCTGGTATTTCCAAGAGGTCACACATCTAAGTACTGACCAGGCTTGACATTGCTTAACTTTGATGATTGTATGAACTGGTGTTTCAACGAGTGTGTGTGTGTGTGTGTGTGTATATATATATATATATATATATATACACACACACTTACACACAATAGCCTAGGAGTAGGATCTCTGACTGATGCTAAATCGGGTGGGTTTTGATCCTGGCTTGAAGCAATCGGACGTCCAGCCACACTGAAGAGCTGTGATACGACTAAACAGTCGGTCTGTGGATGACTATATATATATATATATATAGGCAGCATATCTTCATTCAAACATGAATAATATAGACATTATGTCTTTATTTTTATAATAATCATTTCTAGTTCTCTAATCAGTTTCATGACGTGTGTGTGTGTGTGTGTGTGTGTATATATATATATACACACACACACACACACACACACACACATACATACATCTCTTCTAGTTAAATAAGTTAAAAATGTGATTAGAGAATAATAAAAGTATCTATTGTTAGTAATGCTATACTCATTGTGCAAACATGTACAGCCATAAATAAGTGAACGAGAAACAGCTAAACATCTTCTAAATGTAAACAATGGAAAAGATGCATATTCACTATGTTTGTAATTCATAATACAATACTAATATGTGAATATTACATGTATTATTATTGGATATAGTTAAGTAAAACATCAGTTTTATCAAAATCATGTTTATTTTAAATACAGTTGTACTTCTTGACTACAGTAAATGGATATATAGTTTGGTCAACGGTGTAGCCAGGGTCAACTGTACATATGCTAATTTTATATCTCATGTATGATGTGACCTCATTAAAATTAGTTTTAAAATTAGGTCTTCAAAAGTCGTATGATACACAAGTATATACAGTATATAAAAAAATAGTAATGCCAACTATTGATATACAAAGTTATATGGAAACAGGGTGAGATATATATATATATATATATATATATATATATATATATATATATATATATATATATATATATAGTGTCTGATATTCTGTATGGTGACAACTGTGACCTTGTTACCTGCTGTGAGAGGGATGTGCAGCTCTTTATGGACTGTTTTTCAACCCCCTGTGATGAATTTGGACTTGTTAATCAGTTATGCTGCAACTTACACCAGGAAAACCATGCATTGTGCCATTGATATTTGTCAAGGATAAATGGTTAGAAGTTGTAGATATGTTTGTCTATCTCGTCAGTATGTCATCTAGATCCAACACACTTGATGAAGAGATCTCTTATAGACTCTCGGAGACATATGATGAATTTAGTAAACTTGAGTCAAGGCTTTGGTCACAATCATACATAAAACCAACAACAAAAGTTGAGGTGTATCATGCGTGGGTGTTAACAACCATGCTATACCACAGGCATATGGGCATGTGACGGAGTGGTTAGAACATTCGCATTCTGACCATGAGACCTGGGTTCAAATCTCACCATGGTTGATTTGTCAGGAATAAGACTTCCTGATGTTATCAGAGTGGAGGGATCTTTGGAAAGTGCCTGAAAACCATACCATAGGTTGACCCAAGCATTGTGCATGAAATTGAGTAGATAGAACCCTTGGGTGCCGTCGATAACTTGCTAGCCCAAAGTCACAAGTCATCATGGCCGAGGGCTTGAGCGTGCTGGCCTTGTCCAAATTATTGATCATGCTAGATAACACACTCTCTCCCAGAAACTGTAACTAAGGTCTGTTCAACATGGTTGCAGTATAAAGCACAGGTGGGTTTTGTGAGTGTTGAATAAACACAAATGCAGCTGAGCAAGCATCTGCAATAGTGATTGGCCAGCTGCTCTAGTAGACAGGTATCTTCAAATACAAGTTATACTACTACTACTACTACTACTACCACAGACATATCCAGTGCCTTGAACACTTTCCTCAGCATTGTTATTCTAAAGATCTCATGGTGATCACATGTTCCTGATACAAGAGTGGTACAATTGGCAAGATCAGCAAGTATTAAATCCATGGTTATGAAGCACCATCTTAGATGCTCTGGTCACCTTGTCTGCCTAGAAGATTCACACATGCCTAAACAGGTTATGTATAGGGAGTTAGCACAGGGAAAATGATTGTAGTGTAAGCCCCGCAAGCACTATAAAGACAATCTGAAGGACCCACATAAAAAGACACATATAGATATAGACACCTGGGAAGAACTTGCATCAGTTTGGTAAACATGGAAAAATCTGATTGTTACTGGTGTCAAGAATAGAATATGCACAACAAAAATGTACAGGCAGATATATGAGAGGTGTCAACCCTCTCCCAGAACATAGATCAAAGGAGTCTCTTATGGGTGATCAATGTAACTGAATTTGCCTTTCAAAAGCAGGTCTTCTTGGTCACATCATGATGTCAACTACCAATATGACATCCCTGATGATCATACATGTACAATCTGCCATAAAACGTGTTGATCAACCAGCGGACTTGCACAACATTTCCACAGCTAGCATCCTGAAAGGCAATCTGCAGCAGGAAGTCTGATATGTCGACAATGTGGGAAGAACTGCAAAACTCTTGCAGGTCTTCAAAGCCATTTGTGATGTCATCAGTGACAAAGGGATGATATTTAAATTGTGTGAAAAATTAAGAAAATTTGAGTGCAAGAGATGGTCTTAGTCACGAGTTGACTTCCACCATACACACACGTGTGTGTATGTGGGTATGTATCTGTGAGTGTGTGTCTGCATGTTTCTTTTGAACAGAAGCAGAAGTTTATCCCTTGTTCCCTGTTTAGGATTGCATTTCCAGCTCCTACTAAAGTCTTCTCATTCTCACTACCAGTAGCTCTTTGTGTCTTATGGGTGAGTTGATGAAAAAAAAAAAAAAAAACTGTGTGTGTGTGTATATATATATATATATATATATAAACAGAATATCTTTCAGTCTAATATATTAGTATATATTAGATATATTCAATAATTAATAAAACAAGTTAAATTTACATAATTCTGCAAATAGCCTGGTTTTCTTTTTTTTTTTCTTTTGTATTTTTGGGACATAGGCAATCATGACTCTCCACAGATTCCTTTTCTTTATTATCTGTGATTTGCCATATATTCTTGGGAAAGTGAGTAAGATAGTGTTGTAATTTCCTGTTGCCTTCTCCATGGTCTGGGGAATTCAGAGATTTCTTTTTTTGACATTGCTTGCCACTCCAAACTGAGAAGACCAATCTATCCTGCTATTTAACCCATAGCTGGGGAGAGTGCAATGAAAAGTTGGATTCATACCTTTCACAAAAGTATTTGTGCAAAAGAGAATTCAACAGCATTGACCACAATTTGAACCCAGCTTGCTGAACCCCCTTTTAATGCTGATAAATGTTACACTATATGCATATACATTACTTTGCATAAAAACAAGAAAAAAAAAAAATTATAATTTATAGTCCATGTTGTTAGAAATGACACACTAAAATTAGTTTATATTCTTTTTATGGGGGATGCTCAAGTAATTTTTGTTGTGTGGTAGAGATAGCACCCAACCACAGCCTCCAGTGACAGGCCTATTAATGGCTCAATATACTGTGACTGACATACAAAGTGTTTGGGCTAAAGTTGATAGTCTAATGTTTTTATTTTTTCAGATTGGTTTGGAATATCTGTAAACAGTCAACAGCTTTGTGAAACCTAGTCACTACAGCTTTAGAGGTATCAAAGTTAACTGACATGGACAGGCGGAAGCCACCTGAATATTGGAAAAGGGAAACCTGCATTATTGATTCGTGCCAAGTATCAAAATGCTGCAATCATAACAGCTTCTCAATGCTCTTTGAACACTGTGAAAACAATATGAAATGGAGAGCTACAATGGAGACTATGAGGCTGTGGCTTGTAGGAAAGAACACAGCAGACCCAACAGCTGCAGGAAAAAGTGAAGGAAGACCTAGACACGGAAAATGGGTTTTGTGATTTCCACTATGAAGCTGGTCTTGAATGAGGACCTTCACTATCAGACATACAAGAAGTACAAAGGTCAACTTCTTACAGAAAAGGCTCGAGGAAACTCCTGAACAAGGTGAAACATTCTGTTGAACCAGGGACAATCTGATTCTTTGATGAAAAGAATTTTTGTCAGGACCAGCTGACTTGTCTACAACCCATATGATGTCCTCAAGACCAAGTTTCCCCACACTGTGATGGTTTTTGGGTATGTCCCTAGTGGGGGTTCATGTCATGACACTTCACATCTTTGAACAGGGTCTCAGGCTCAATTCAGTTGGCTGTATGCAGTTGCTGAACACCATGGTCAAACCTTGAAGACCATATATGTGACAGTATTGCCACACCTCCAGGAAGAGTTAGAAGTGGCTGTCAGATAATTTTTATGACTTCACCAGCCCCAACGTCTGACTTCCTTATTGTATGCCCATGGATTATTATGTGGGGCTCAGTTGAGAAAGGCACCAACTGCACTGCCTGTAACGCCAATGTCCAGCTGATCAACAGAATTAAAGAGGCCTTTGAGGCTCTTCCTAGGGACACCATAAAGGCCACATGTGAGAGATTCCGGAGTCTGATTGAGGCTGTGGAAGATGCTGGGGTTGCTTTTGATTGTTATAAGCTGTATGCAAATTTTCTATGTTTTCCAATAAATTCATTTTTGGCTTAGATATTCACTCAAAAAGTGTCAAATTTAGCCTCAAAACCCTGTATATTGCTGAAATAAAATTAGCTGTTATGTTTAATGAATAAAAGAAATATCAACAGAAAAAAAAAAAGATTATAAAAATATTGTGATATCAAAACAACATAAAAAAACATTGTACGATGTTAAAGGATTCTGATGTTGGAGAATGAAAAGATTCTGATGGGGGGGCGTTAGTAATGGAGAATGAAAAGATTCTGATGGGGGGGGTTACGTTAGTAATGGAGAACGAAAGGATTCCGATGGAGGGGGGCGTTAGTAATGGAAAACGAAAGGATCCTGATGGATGAGGGACGTTTGTAATGAAGAACGAAAGGATCCCGATGGAGAGGGGCATTAGTAACGGAGGACAAAAGGATTCCGATGGGGGACGTTTGTACGTTTGTAATGGAGAATGAAAGGATTTTGATGTGGACGTTAGTAATGGAGAACAAAAGCAGCTTAACTGCCAATAGAAAACAAATACAGTACCTTCTTTAATATTGAGAAAACTGTGGGAAACAGGGTTGAAAAATACACTCAAATAATTCAATATTTAAATTATTAAAGAAAAAATAAAGTTTATTTTCTGAAAGAAATTTAGCATCTATATCATCAAATAATATTTCCAAAGACTTTGTTCAAGTTTTTGTCCATTTTTTTTTTTTTTTCAACTGGTCTCACATTTTTCTCTCGCTAAGTTTTGAGGCTAGACATATTTGTAGGTAGAGCTTCTAGTTCAAAAGGCCAACTAACAATTATTACTTTGTTAAATTTGGTTTATTTTGTTTTACAGCATATCAACACTTCAATAATGTGCTGGTATTTTTACTATAAAAAATTATTTTTATACTTTCATAATGTTTTGACCCCAGATTTGGGTTTAACTCTTTGCCCATAGCTGGGACCCTAACAGGTGCTACCATCCCATTGGTGTTTGAAATTGGGCATTGGAGTTGTTGAACTTCAACAAAGGCAATATCATCATCTGATTTTATCAGTGTTTTGAACAAAAACTGAGTATGGGTTTTTTAAATTCTGAAAATACTTGTCTGTGATGAAATATTAGATAATCGAGAGAATACTGAACAAACATTGTATCAGCAGTAAAGCTACATTATAGAAGAATACATTTGTACAAAGATCAAGAGAATTACTCAACAAGTTTTGTACACTTGATAGACAAGGTTTCTTTTAAATCTGTTGTCACTTTTTCCTTATTTCACTTGTAATACTATTTTAAGTGGACTAATGGTGGTTCTTTTATGTGATATCGTTTCAGATCATGGCTCTCCACAACTTCCTGTCTTTTACTGCTCTAAGTAAGTTTTGATTCTTTACCATCTCTTTGTCCTTGTTCTGCCATTCATTCACATAAATTTGTTTAATAAGTTACTTGCTAACTTCCGCTGTTTCTCCTCTTTCCACTGTGTCCTGTGTTTTAGATTCTTTGGGTCTCCTTTTCTCTGTGGCTCAAAAATGGTATTGATGAGCAGAGTTGAAATTCCAGCTGAGTTTGTATTCATTTTATACTGGTATTTTTGAGAGAGGCATAAATCCTATCCCTTGTGTAGGATTGGATTTCTGGTTCCTTCTAAAATCTTTTCCTTCTCTTTCACTCCCAGTAGCCACTTGCATCTTAGTGGCATTATTGCCTTGTTTGGAGTGAAATGATAAAAAAAAACTCATCTCTTTTCCTCCCAGCTATCGGTAAATAACAGGACAGTATGGGATCTCTATTCTTGTAGGACAACCAGTCTCAGATAAGGACAACTCTTAATTCAGAAACAAAGAAAATAATGGTAAACTATTTTGCTATCATTTCCAAGAATAATTATAGCAATGTACAGATATTAAATAAAGGGAAGCTGTGAGTAACCATGATCATCTATACCCTGAATCCTGAAGTTATATAGTACCTAGAGTATGTAATTGCAATTCTAGTAGATTTATAAAAACAAATATTAAAAAATAAAACAGAAAAGGTAAAATGTCACAGTCCCTAAAGAATTAACTTTTTAATTCTGTACACATTTATTGTTACTGTTATTATATTGCTATATTATGATAAAAAATACTAAGTTGTTATTATTATAATATTAATTATATATTATTAATGATATTATTAATCATGTTAATATGTTTTATTGTATTCTGCATGTATTAGGGTGCTGTTGTTGTGTAGATGTCTTGAGTACCAAGGAAGATATTACCTGTCAAATCACAACATGGACATGAAGCAGACAGTACTTTTTGAAGTATGCTTATTGTACCTAAAACAGCAGATTTTTATAGGGTTTGTAAAGTAAATTTTATATGAAGATCAACATATGCTTTACACTTCAATGGGATGGAGCTTAGTTGACCAACCCTACCAGAATGACTTAGTTTTCTCCGGCATTTTCTTCAGTTTAGAATAGTTGCTGATCTTTTCTATTTGCTTTAATATTATACTGTAGTCAGCAGTTATGACCAAATCAGTTATTTAGCATTCATTTTCAGTTGTGTTGAAGACGACAATATCTGGTCTTCAGTGTTCAATAACTTGATCAGATTGAAAGTCATTGGTTCCAGTCTATCTTTGGCTTACTTAGTTTATTATTATTAGCAGCAGCAGCATGATTTTATCACTTCTTTTAAATGGCAATCTAAAAAAAATGATTTGATATTTTAATGATTAAAATCAATACTGTCCTTATTTTACACTTGTTATTATGTAAACAGTAAAAACTAAGAAAAAAGGTCAATAACTAGTTGCATTATTAAAAAGTAAAAGTAAAAAAGAAAATAAAAAGAAAATAAAAAGAAAATTGTGTCAGTTTCTGTCATTAAACAAAGAACAAAACAAGTTTGTGTAAACATGTGTTTAACATCTTATAAAAAAATATCATTTATCTATATAATGAACAGTATGACTTTTCTCATTTGTTTCTTTGTCTTACTGAAAGGAAATGGAGGACAGAAATCACAAGTGAATTCTGTTTGGATTCAAACATCTGACTTGCAGACAAGCAGACAGGTGACACATTTACTATGTTTGTGCTATGCTGCTTGAAGAGCACGATATAATTAACTTGTAAATAAAAAATTAGGCAGAGCCCACAGGTACTAAACTAACCCTAGACAGGTACAAGTGCCCATCTATACATAAATAACCCAAATCTTTTCATATTAGAAAGAAAAATTTAAATTTTTATCTTTACAATCTAGTATTTTTTGGGGGCCAGACAAGCAGGGTAAAGATTGTAAAAAAAAAAAATCAAGGAGGGTTAGAGGCCAATTTTTAACAAATTCTGTAATTCTTTATTAATTGCACTATATATATATATATATATATATATATATATATATATATATTTATATTATAAATTAATTGATTTAAAATGTGTTTTTTTTGTTACACAGTTCTAACCATGTTTCAAAAATGGAAGCTAATTTTTGAAACATGGTTAGAACTGTGTAGCGAAAAAAACATTTCAAATCAAATAATTTATAATACATATATATATATATATATATATATATATATATATATATATATATGAAAGAAGGATCTGCAATGTAATCAATCCTGACCTGGCATCATGATTTCAGTTACTTTCTCAATGATGTGATGTGACTTCCTTCTGTCTTTTCTACAAATATTTTCATGGCAACTGCTTTGACAAGATTTTTTTCCTGGTGCCTGGGTTACTTGTTGGCATCTAGGTACCTCCCTTTTACTGTTGAATTAGCTAAATACAACTGCCACTTCTACTCCAACAGTTTTTCTCACACTTCCTGCATATGGAACTCTCTTCTGTTTCCTTGCTTCCATGATAACTACAATTTTAAAAAATTTAAATGCAAAGTTAATTGCCAGCTAATTTTTTTAGTGCTAAAAATACTTGCATACAATTTAAAATTTTGGAGAATATTAATAGTCATTACTTACATTATTTAAAATTGGACTAATAATTGTTATTATCACAATGTTTCAGCCATTGACCCTTCTGTTCTTCTTCAGATATCTGTTGATCTAGGTAATCTTCAGGGAATTTGGGTTAAATTATTTGAATTCACCTGTCCATGTCTAGGAATATATATATGTTTTTTTTTTTTTTTTAAAGTATTGCTTGGTTTCTACTAAGTCTATACTACTCAGCCTAGGGATTGAACTCAGAATCACTATGTCACCAAATTCACAAACAAATGCTTTAATCATGTTGGCTATTGTCCCATGATAAAGCAGATAGACAAACACTTGAAGAAGGCTGGAGGCACTGTAATCGAAATATTGTGTTAATAACTGTAAATCATAATTGACTTCACATTGCAGAAATTCAGACAGAAAATATCAACAGTCTTTCAAAAATATAGTAATTTCCATTTTTTTTTTTTTTTTTTTAGTAGAGCTGACAAAAGGCAAAAAAGCCAAAGTGAGAATACAAAAAAG
Organism: Acanthosepion pharaonis; assembly: GCA_903632075.3. NCBI lineage: Eukaryota > Metazoa > Mollusca > Cephalopoda > Sepiida > Sepiidae > Acanthosepion > Acanthosepion pharaonis. Next base: position 1,311,254 of record CAHIKZ030005093.1, on the reverse strand, counting down.
GGAAGAAAAAATTTCATGGATGAAAGGACAAACAAATGACATTGTAAATGGAGATGGTTGTAAGAGGACAATTGAAGAGATGAACTAACTCATTAACAGCAACTCAGAACAATTCTATACGAACAAACTATAGAAAAGAGAAATAGGATAATGATTGTCATCATCAGTCATATAACAAATGCAGTAAATTAGTTCAGAAGTTGCACAAAAATGGATGTAATTGGGTAGGAAGAGTGATACACTGGGTATTGTAAAAATGACAGGAGTTAATGATATATGCACAAATAAGAAGCTGTCCTTGCGAGCAAAAGTGAAATTCTCTGGCATTTTGACCATTAAATGAATCACCCACTCTAGACAAGAAAACCATATTGAATCACCGTAAGCAAGAGGAAAATGTATCACATAAAAAGATATCAATATTCAAGCAGATGCCTGAGTACAATTCAAAGTAAAAAGCTGGGAGATATCTGGATCTTGTTAAAAAAAAGAAAAAAAAAAATAGAAAGAAAGTAATTGCAAATATAATGGCAACAACTGCATCCGTCATTAATAGTACACTTTAAATAGAGATCCTTGCAAAGAGGTGAAAGCACTGTCAATCCAAGGAAGAATCAAAGCCCATCTAGAAAACAGCATTGTTAAAATTAGAATACTGAGGAGAGTGCTGGAGTCTTGAAGAGACTTGTTGTCACATGATCCCCTATGAAAACCACCTGATATTATTAATAATATAAAAACTCAACGAGTACAAATAAAAATAAAAATGGTATTAAAAGACAAAATTCTTTCATAATTTTTTTTGCAGAAAAGTAATTTTTTTTTCATATTTACTGCATGATCAAAAATATATCACTTACATTATTAACTTGTTTTTATTGCATTGTATAAAGGGCAAGATTAACCATTAAATAAAATAAACATGTAATTAGGACACCACAGATTATTTTTTTTCTTCTGAAAATGTTGCCTTAAAGTAACCTGTTCATGTTAGTGATAAAACTTAACAGGTTAGTGTAAAACCACATCAAAAAAGGTAAAAAGAAAACTTATCCCATTTTACTTGTTTCCTATTTTTTTTATAAAGGTTTTTTTAGTGTTTTAAAAGTACAGGTTGTCCAATGGAAATCTGCTTTATTTTATTAATATTTATTTTATTATTCAAGAATATTCTGAAAGTCAGACATTATTCCTCGGCCTTCCCACAAGCTTTCGTAGTATCAATGAAATATCTACATTTTAATAATTGCATCATGTGAATTGTGTGAAGTAACAATAAAATGGTAGTTATATTAACTATATGAATATACAGCATTACTAAACGAAAAGCAGTAACTGTAGGCCAAGTCATTGTCAAAGGAAGGCTGGACACCATTGTTGAGCTTCATCTGTATGCATATCACAGAAGGCCATCAATAAATGACTACAACAATCTCTGTAAGTGACCCTCCAAATTTCAGTCCTGATTTTCTTTTTCTTTTAACGAATTTATTTTGCCTAAATTTTGCAATCCTAGATTAATTCACTACATTTCATAGCTGTCAGAATACATTAAAACTGACCTTTAGTTTAAAAAGAAAAGATTGTTTCAAGGACATCCTGATGATAAATGAATAGAAATCTTACCTTTTGCAGACAAAGAATTTACACTCATTATAACAAAGATGTTAGAGTAAAATTCATTAGGGCATTTTTATGATCTTGGCAAGATAAAATGCAATCAAGTTTAGATAATGGGTATTTGTACCAAATTGTAAAGTTGCAAGCTTTTGCTGCAGCTTGAAGATGATTGTTTTGGATAAATTTTTGTAGCTTTTTTCCATTTTTACAAAATTAGTCATCTCTTGTTTGTATGAGTTTAAAAAAAAAAATGAAAAAAGGAGCCCAGGTGTGTCAAGAAAGCAATTTAAAATTTTACCCTGCAAAAGGTAAAAAGTAAACAACAATCCATTGGAGAGCTTTAAAAAATTACCATCATATTGTGAATATGCATCATTGAAAACTTCCTAGAGAATTTTCAAGGTCTTAGAAAATAAATATGAAAGAATGCAGAATGTATAAAAAAAAAAAACAATTACCAAAAAAAAGACCAAAACATACCAATACAAAATAAAAAAAACTCCTACTCCCTGCAAAAAAAATAAACACATAATAATAGACATATGTTTCAATCAAAAAAGTAATAAAACAAGGAATGGGTTAATGTTTAGTCAGGTTAGTTATTGCCATCATAAACCAACAGAAAAAAAAAACAGTTTTAAAAGGTTTCCTACTATTATTTGGTAGTGGATTTTTTATATTCATTTTAATCTTAAGAAAACTATTAATATATTAAGAAGTTTCAAATAAGGCATATTTACAATATGAAACATGATTAAAAATCTTCATAAAAAATGTAAGAATTGTAGATAATAATCCAAAGAAGAAATTCCCAACATAGTTGTTAATGTATAATAAAAAAATATATATTAAAAAGAAAAAAAAATTGTGTTGACTTTGGTTAGATAACCAACACTAAAATATCAGTTCTTCTCAGTTATGTCTAAGAAAGTATATCATTAAGAGTTTATGACTGAATTAAGGACACAGCCAGTGACATGTTTTCTTTCATTTTATAGATATCACAGCCACATTACTTTTGTAGAGGATTTCACCTCTTTGGCATTTTACTTTGAGAATGGTCCTCTTGAAAATCTGAATCAGCCTTGGCACCAAAATCTTTAACTAATGTATGTTCAGTCAGCAGGTTTGGCTCGGATAATGTTGCAGCAGTTGATGGGATGTCAGATATTGTGGAATTCATACAGCAATCAAAATTCAAATTAAGTTCCTCTGGTGTCAGACTGTCGATAATATGTTGGGGGACATCAGCAGATGAATCAGCTGCATCATTGCATCCACTAAGTGCAAAAGTATCAAGAGCGATATCGGGTTGCTGGAGAAGACTTTCAGCTTCCACTGGTTCATTGTGGTCAACTTCCATGTACTGACGCATTCGCCGCTGGTGTTGCTGTTGGAGAAGCAAATCCTTCTGTTCTTTCTTCTCAGCATTGTAACAGAACATGTATTCAAACATTTGGTAAAGTGCCAAAATAACGACAAAGACACTCGTCACAGCTAAGATCTGCAAAAGAGAAACAAAGGAAGATTAAAAAAAAAAAAAAAAATTAAAAGCATTGGTTCAACAGATAGGCATCTAGATTATGAAAGGAAGTCTGTATAGAATCAACCTTGCTTTCATTTTCCATATAAAGCAGCCAATGTTTATAGCATTAAAGGTAGCCATGATTGGCCAACCACTTATTAACAAAACTATCATATATAATAGCTACCAGTGCCACCTACCTAGACAAACTCCAACTGGGTTATTATTAAGGATTATTCAACATTCACTTACTCTGTCCTGGACATTGAGTTCTACCTGGATTCTATCCTATTGGGAATTTATATATATTTTACAGCAAAAAAACAAAAATTAGCTCAACACGGGGATAGTCTATTTTAAGCTGTTCTGTATGCGGTTATCATCAGCCCCTTAAGTGTCTGTCTTGAAGCATGAAATAGACTATCCCCATATTGAGGTAATTTTTGTTTTTTGCAGTATAAAAAAAAAAAAAATACATATGCTCTGTTATAATAAAAGCATCAAGCTCTCTGTGGATCAGTTTTAATATTACTAGGATCCACCTGGATTATATGCCAATGGATCAATTACCTGTACTGTATATGTATATATATATATATATATATATATATATATATATATATATTGTTGGGGAGTTATAACTGAGTAAATAATTATAAACCCCCTAATATATATATACAAAAATACTCATAAAAATGAGAAACAGCAAGATGTGGAAACAACAAAATGAGTTTTATTGTTGGGTTGTTATGTGGTGTTAGAGAGACACTAATACTGAGTAAAATTGTGAGTTTGCGGTCAAATGTAGATCAAATATGGATCGGAATCTGACAGAATAATAAGATAAAGAATAAGTAAAGTGTATACAGTCTTTCTCATAATTTTTTTTTATGGATGTGTGTAATGAGTCTACAGATAATTTAGTTGGAAAATACAAGAAATGTATGGGGTTTCCCTACCTTAAAGTTTTCTTCAGTGCTAAGAGATAAATTGTTACTATTATGGACTGAAAAAGGAAAAGGAGTTGAAATTTTTGTTGAGGTATGAATTGACAGCCTGCCCATGTTGACTGCCTGTCTGATAGTGAGAATATCACGTGCTTGTGTGTGTAAAAGTGAAAAATGGGATCGATTCTCATTGGTTTAGAAAGTGAATTACAGATAATTTATTACAATTACTTTTGACACTATAATTAATTTTTATTTATTTATTTTTATGGACACAACACAGTGACAGTATAATTATTTTTTTTATTTATGTATTTCTTTATGGACATGACAATATATATATATTTAGAACCACAAAAAATAGTTGCACTTTGAATGTAGGGATATGTATATTTATTAATATATACTTCTTAGATCTGTCTAAGCACTGTTTTGTTTATACCTTATATTAAATTAAGTAAATATTTATTCACTTGCCTGTGTATGCATACTAACACACATATATATATAGTTACTAATATCTAATTATTTGGTATATATATATATATATATATATATATATATATAACGTCATCCACAGACAGACTGTTTCGCTGTTTCACAGCTCATCAGTGTGGATAGACATCCAGTTGCCTCTAGCTAGGATCGAAACCCAACTGAATTGGTGTCAGTCGGAGATTCTAACCATTAAGCCGTCGGTGCACAGTAGGGATGAAGGTGGATTTTAGCGTATTTATTCTTAGAAACACGCCCAGTGACCAACAGTCACTCAATTCGCATTTGCGAAGAGTCTTGCTATATAGCTATAATGGTCACTGTTTACCAACCCACACCTCCTCTCCAGAGAGCTATCCCCCAGCTATAGGTAAATAGCAAGACAGACCAAGTTCTATAGCCTTGGATGGCATCTGGTCTACCGCAGAAAGAAATGGCGACCTACTGTGGGGAAAAAATCTGCCTCGTCAAACATGTATCGAAAGATACATGATCACCTAAGCATGTATCATGCATGGCACATAACTGACTTTTATATATATATATATATATATATATATATATATATATATGCATGCATTTGTTTATATCATAAGATAAAGAGCCTACTTTGGTCAAATTCCAGTCCTTTGGTTGTGAGACTTGAGTGACCTCTCCAGGATGCAGGCCTGGGTGATGGCATATGGCAGACTTGCACTGCCCAGGCTACATGGCTCCTCTCTTGGCCATACCGACAACATCAAAAGGAATACATTTGAGGCCAGCTTGGCTGGAGAAGTTGTCAGAAAGCTGTTAGTTATGACAGCCAACCACCTGTGGGGCTCCACTCCAGGTTTTCTGTCTGGATTTAGTTCCATATTCTTTTCTGTTTTGGTTGGATATGACCACAAGAGAGAGGAGGTTTAAAATCAGGGTTTTCCTTCTCCTAGATAGATTGCCCTCCTGGGCCATTGAGTTCCACAGCAACTAGTTTTGAGGCACCAGTTCTCATAATAAGCAATAACATAAGTTAACAATAATTATGTATGAAGAACCAAACAACTTGCTAAACAAGAGATTTGATGTTATGACAAAATGTAAACATGAAAAGAAGTTCTTACTCATGCAATAGCAGCCAATAGTTAGAGATTAAGAGAAAAAGGAACTGTCCAAGTGGTGACAAATTAAATAGAAGAGGATATGCAAATTTTTTGTTTGGCGATATAGAGCAGAACAGGAGTGGTGTATTTAAATATAGAGTAGTGAAAGAGATATATCCAAACCAGCCTGAAGATCTGAGGGGGTGAAACTGCAGTAGCTTGGTATAGTTGTTATATCATTTTACAGTAATATTTAAGAATATTGCTCTACAGACAAAGTATTAGGAACTTTTTAAAATATACTGGAGTTGGTTGATTTCAGATTAGACTTTATTCCATATTTGATTTATACAAGAAGAAATTTTATAAATATGTATATCCCAATATGGAAACTATTGCATGAATCAGGGGTAATCTCTACAAACTGTTTTATTATTCAAATTAGTCAAAAGTTAATAATGACAATGTTTCATCTCAGAAATTCTTATTCTTTCTTTCTTTCTTTTTTTATACCGGCTACTTACTTTAACAGTAATAAGAATGTAAAAATGACTTGAGAGTTCAGATAAAAAGCATCAATAATGAATGAGAAACTAGTCAAAAATTAATAATAATGACAAGGTTTCACTTAAGAAATGCTTATTCTTTCTTTCTGATCTATCAACAATCATTTCAATCAATAATCCTTTATTCAATATAAAACAGTAAACTTTATTTTATTCAAAGGAAGTGGTGAAGAATAAAAAAACAAAGAAAAAACTCACCTTTAGAGTTTTCTCAGAAAGAGGAATAGAGCCTGCACCTTTGCCATGTTTGGGTGGTGGGTGACAGGGAACATTAATAATTGGATCCAAAAGAGCTGAATTTTTAATGGCCCAAAGCACTTTCCTGGAAAGAAATTTAAAAAAAAATTTTAAATCTTGCAAGTAAATACATTCTCAGTCACATTTGGTTGTTATTTGCTTCTCTATTTTACTTATTTACTTGCTGTAATTACTATTGAATAATGTGACATGACCAAAGATGGTTATGGGTGGGGTGATCAAAGGATATATCTGTCAAAGTATGATGATGTAATTAAAGGATACATTAGCAGTTAAGGATACAGCATCACGTACTGATATGGACTTAGCAAGGTAACCAGTACCAGTTTATGAATGATTTATTAGAATGGAAAATTTGAGACACTAGACATTAACTTGGTTGACCATTGGTCTTTGATCAAGATGAACTGCATTATGTCATAGAAGTCAGTCTTAAAAATATTTTTCATCTTGGGTTATATGGTTGCAAAATTTTAAAATTGGATACAGCATTCACTGACAAATTACTCTTTGGAATATGTGCCTGTCTTTGAATGGCACATGCATGACAGTTTATAAAACAGTTTGCTAAATTCCAGTAGGATTAGTTTGAGACTTAAAATGAGCAACTTTCGGAATTGCATCAAGATGACTTGTAGCAAGTCGGGTAAACCAATCAGCAGGTGAGAAATAGTGCAGTAGGTTAACTGCACTCCAACATTCTAAGTCATTGGCTACAATCAGTAAAAGCTCTTGGAACTACTTAGATAGACTGGTTCACTTGTAAAAAAAAAAAAAAAAAATTCTCAGGGAATCATTTTTGTAGATTAGCATTCATTAACTATTCATGAAACCACAACAATTGTCAGGATTGAAAAATATAGATTTTTTTTTTTTATTAATTTAGAAGTGTAATCCTGTTCATAAAATAAATGCAGTCAAATCATTCACTAACTTTTTTACATGCACAAACATTGAAGGAATAATAATTATTTCTTTTTAAAAGAATAAATGAATATATACTTTTACTAATATATATAAATTTTTGTTATTTAATTAAAAATGTATATACTCATTTGTTCTTTATCTAAAAGAAATCTTTAGTAAAAAAAAAAAGGTAAAAAAAAAATGTTTTTGTATACAAAACAATTAAGTAACTCTGTAAAAAGTCAGGAATCAATTTTACACTGTATTAATATTATGAACAGGGTCCCTGCTTCTAAAATGATTTAAAAGAAAAAAAAATTGTATGGAAGGTCTAAGGAATTCTAATCTACAAAAATTATTACCCTACCAAATTTTTTCCTATTTTTACCAGTCTGTTTAAGTATTCTGACAGTTAAGTCCTTACTTTCTTCGTTTTTGGAATTCGTTGGGTGACATTGGAGTACCGTATAATTTCAACTTCCAAAAATCAATTGTACCATATTGTTGGTCTTCACCTGGAACAAATAAATACATATAAATAAATAATCACTAATCAATCCTAGTTGCATATAAATAAAATGTGATGAGAGACCTTTATTTGAAATGGATGATGAAAGTTTAAAATTCTACTAAACTTAGGTACCTCCACGAAACCGCTAAAAAAAGAGCATAGCTTGATGAAAAAGACGCCAAACTTGCCGAAAACTAAATTTTATTGTCTAAATGCTTATGTTATTATTAAGAGGAAAGACCAAAGTTTTTTTTAATTATTTTTAAAAAATTTTCCTTCTTTTTAGAACATTCTAAATTTTGATTAAAAAAACCTTTTTTCTATTTGTATCAGCGGAACTAGTAAATAACATAGACAATTTTAGCACATTTTTTTTGTGTGACACATTAATTTGAAAAAATCGTGCAAAAATAGAAATAATTATCGGATGTTAATGAAACTTTCAGAAACTATTCACAGATGATCGAAATTATTATAAATATGTTTTTTTTTTATGAAAGTCATGGTAGAAATATTTTTTTAAATATTTATTACCCCCCCATAACTAATTTTATGAAAACGCTAGAAATTCGATCGCATCGGTTTTAGTGATTACAATAATTAAAAGCACAGGGCTTTGAGGAATGCAAATCATGTTTTTTTTTTTTTTTAATTGGATACGCAGTACCTGAAAATCAGCTCTGAATTGTAACATACAAAACTCAATAAAACAAATATATTATTTAATTTCAAATGCTTTTATTTGCTTTTAGTTGTTTTTATGAATATGGACAATATTTTCTGAAAGCAAAAAAATTTTTTCGATGAAAAATGAATTTTTAATACAATTATTTGTTATTTCATTAATTATAATAGATTTTACATTTAAGTTGTTAAAATAATATAAAATTAGTTAAAAGCCACATCGGCTTTCATAAGTGTCCTTATGAGATAGATCTTTTTTTAGCGCGTTGTAAATTGTATCATTTTGACTAATCAGAAGATACCCATAATTAAGAAATGTAATTTTGTGCTTATAATCGAGCTGTAATTATAAAATATGGAAGACCAACCAGAATATAATTAAGTTGCGTTATTTGAGTTAAGCATTGTTCTCTGCTGTTAAGGCCTTTACTTTTGCGAAACACGTGTGGAGAAGTTAATTTGATTTTTCAATTTCAACTGAGAAGGGTACCTACAAGTATCAGTATCATCTTATGAAATTTATATGATCTTATTTTTATATTAATCTCAGTTACGACATTTTTCCATAAATGAAATATCAAAATTAATAATAAAATGAATGCAAATACAAATAACAGTAGAATGTAATAAATGTACATAAAATTATAGTATTTTATGTACAATTCTGATAAAATTTCATAAGAAAGGTACCTATAAATTAATTAGATACCTTTCTTAAGAAATATGAAATTTAATGTCACTCTTAACAGTTTTATTTTAATTTCTTTACAATATATTTCCCATAAAGCATCATAAATGTAAAGGTGAAAGCTAAGTAAAAAAAAAAAAATTAGACCGCTGAAAGTTTTAGTTAAAAATAACGGGTAAATAATTTGTTCACGTAAATGTAAATTATTTCACTTTTCTCCTTCCGTAGAACAAATTAGCCTCATGGAATTCGTAAATATATCATTCATCACATGTCAAGAGATGCGAAAGTTTATGACCTGCTTTGTTTTATTTTCAAATTACATCTTTTTGGCACAAAAAAGCTAAGTTAAGTTTGGTTCAAAATATTTTAAATAAACATTATAATTTCTGATTTTCTTAAAAATAAGTTTTGAAAAAATGATAATTGATATTTAAAAAATTTCAAAATCAAATTTCCAGTTTTTTTAAAATGGAAAAAAAATGGTCAATTTTGCTGACAAAAAAAACTAGATTTTTAACGAAAATTTCGGACGTGCTAGGAACGATTAAAAATGGAAAAAAAAAATACCCCAAAAATACTTTGACCTTTCCTCTTAATAATAACAAACATTTAGACGATAAAATTTTGTTTTTCGTCAAGTTTACGTCTTTTTCATCATGCTATGCTCTTTTTTTAGCGATCTCGTGGAGGTACCTAACTAAACTTCTAACACATGTCTAAGTGGAATGTTGGCATGATGATTGCACACTCTTGTCAGAAGAATGCCATCCTCTTACCAATCACTGCATGACAATGTGCATGTATATGACTCTTCAGCCCAGCCCCAATCTTACATGATTATTTGTAGATTTGGAATGTAGGGTCAAACCACCAGCCTGAAGACTGATATAAACACTTGAGAAAATTTAACTGAGAGTCGAGAAACTTCATCCAGAATGGATCAAGTGACTTTGAACAGAAGAGTAGAACATGCTGCACTAAAGTGTTCAATCTGAAAGTAAGACATAAGCATGGTGCTTGCCGATGTCAGACAGAAATTGGAATGTTGACATAGGATAAATGGTTACCAGCACAGAAATTGGATTCAAACTACAATGGAAGCTTCTGCATTCAATTCATAGTAATGTTATTTGGAAAGGCATGAATTTATCTCTTCTCCTCTAGCCATGGGTAAATAGCAAGGCAGACTGAGCTTTGTAGCCTTGGTAGAACAACCAGTCTAAAAACTGACTGGGCTCCTTATTCTTGAAATTGAAGTCTATGAGAAAGAAAATTGAATTCAAAACAGAAGAGAGATGGGTTCCATTAGGCAAGCTTGTCCTAGACACACTACTGTGGGATCTTCAGTTCTGACTGCTGTAGGCCTAAGATGATGTTTAGCACATTAGTGGTCTATCATTTGTAACTAGCAATGGGCAGACATGTCTTGCCTCTATGCATACTAAATATCAACACAGGTTTTATCACTGTGTGAGCTCACGTCATTTACTGGCCATCATGTGAGCCTTGTAACTGTCTTAACCAAAGGGCAATAAGTGCCCTTTTGTATCCCTACCCTAGACTCCACTGGTAGAGTAATACAAGATTTTATTAACAAAAAAAGCAAATTAACGTTTCTATTTTGTAACAAATATCTAACTCTGCATTGAATTTAAAAGGAGAAACATTTTTAAGTCAAACTTAAGGTTATACAGTTATATGGGTATTATGTGTAGTTTACTTGGAGTAACATTTTAAATGTGTTATATAAAAACAGATTGAAACAAACAAAAACACGGAAGAAAAAAAAACAAATCTTACCAATATCCTTAATAATGAGTTTCCATGTACCAATTGGGGTCTCTCCCCAACAACGTACTGTACTGAACCACCAGTCTATATTTATTTTTATTTGATCTAGTCACAAAAACAACAAAGGTAAAATGTAAAAAAATTGAACACAAATTTTTATAGCTTGAAAGAAGTACAGATGAGAGAGTTAAAAAAAAAATCCAGTACTTCCTCAATTATACAGACAACTTGGGACAGGGATTGAAAAATATGTTCGGATAATCCCAATTGATTGATTGATTTTCTCAGTCTTAACCCTTTGTAAGTTATTTAAAAGGACAAGGACATAAATATAGACCACCTAGGATTATTGAACTCAATAGTACTGGTCAGTCATTACGCCATGAACCAATGATGTTTAAATTACTTAATTTTATGAAAGAAAAAAATCCAAATAAGTATTTGCATGCTATCTATTCTAGCTTCAATTTGATTGATTGATTGATTGTTTAATGGTCATTTTATGCCGAAAATTGGTTTGAGTGACTTTAAAGAATCTTAAGTTAAATGTGTTTCTTGGTTTGAGTAGGCATCTTGAAGTAAGCAGTTTCATGGAGGTATATATCTTGATATATTTGTGTTTATCACAATCTCTTCTAGATTTTGAGACCAGTTTCTCTTATATATTCAAGTATTTTTGAAGGTTTTACTTGGAGGAATATTTCTTTCAGGTTTGTTTCTTTGTAGTACCTTTGGCAAGTTTGCTTCAAGTCTAAACAATTTGTCAAAATGTGTCATATTGTATAAGCCTCCTGGCATGGTATACAGATTGGAGCTGCCTCTTCAATTTCAATTACAATAATATTGACAAGGATAATGGTGATATTAGCTGTTTTCATACAGGAAATATGTAGCATTCATTGATCAAAATGACTGATTGAAATTTATAAAAATCTTTCTATAGAAACAGTTTTTTCAAGAAAATAAGCTTCTCAATTGCTCTTTCTAGGGAGTTTCCTTCCTAACCTTTTGTTTAAGGTAGAGTGAAAAGTCAACAACAAAGGGTATTTGCATGTAAGTGAATAGAACAAACCCGACTGGAATTGGAACTCTGCTTTCCGATTGCCAATTCCCAGCTATTATCCATTACACCAGCAACACATGCAAAAACTAATAAAAAAAATATCTAGTATTCGCAAGCAAACACTCATCTAGGTGCTGACCAGACTTGATATTGCTTAACCTTTATCACTCTGTGACTTCATTTGCTTTACAAAATGTTTATCCTGCATTGAAGTTGACTTATATTTGAATCTGGATTTCATAGTTGTGCTGTCATATCCTGGGTATGGCAACAGAAAACAACTTTGAGTGAAATTACAATAAGGATACTGCAATTGAGAGGCTTTGAAAAAGAACGCAGTGGAAAGAGATGTAATATTAATAATGTAGAAGGCTAAAGGACTTTGGTGATAGTACAAGAATCAGTGTTTCAATGTGATATGGCTGTAAGCCTATTTCTTTATTGAGTTTGTTCATGTACTAACATTTAAACAGCTGTACTATAATCAATTTAAGCCAGCAGTAAAAAACAACAAACACAATTGTAGTTTGAGAAATAAAATAATTAGTACGAGATCCCACTTGAGATTAGGTGAGGTTGTTTTTGTTTAGTCACGCATCAACCTTTGTGGGTTTATTAAATACTGAGACTATTATTATTTGTAAAGTTTGTATAAAATTTAGATTTAAAAACCATAATTGAATCTGAACTCAAAACTAATCACTTTACAAGTACAATTAAGCATTTCTGCCTGCCATCAGCATGGTTGACGCTAGACTCCTGGAGAACAACACTCTGCACCTTCTTGGCCTCATGTTTTCAACTGACTTGAAGTGGAGTGACTACATCAAATCAATAGCTACATCTACTGCAAGGAAAATTGGGTCACTGTGTCAAGCCAGAAAATTTTTCTTGTCAGAGTCCATCTTACACATTTACAAATCTACCATTTGTCCATGCATTGAATACTGCTGCTATATCTGGTATGGTGTTCCTGCTATTCATCTTGCGGTTCTTGACAAAATCCAAAGAAGGACCTGTAATGTAATCGATTCTGACTTGGCATATCGACTTCACTCACTTTCTCACTGAAGTGATGTGGCTTTCCTATCTTTTCTACAAATATTTTAATGGCAACTTCTCTGATGATCTTTTTATCTCTGGTGGCTCTGACTACATGGATTTAAACTTGCTACTAGATTGGCATTTAGCTCCCACCTGTTTACTGTTGAAATAGCTAAATGCAACTGCCAATTTTACTCCAACAGTTTTTCTTGCACTTGCCACCTGTGGAAATCCCTTCCATTTACTTGCTTCCATGATAGCTACAATCATCAAAACTTTAAATGCAAAGTCAATTGCCATCTTCTGTCTTCTTGAATCACATTCATCTTTTGTCTTTTCTTCAATCCTGCCTATACTCAGTCTTTTCACTCATTTTTAATCACTGTAAACCATGATATACTAGTGGCATACCCACCTTGCTTGGACTGAGAAGAAAAAAGATTTACTTTCAAACATGCAGAATGTTTTATTGTTTTGGCAGATTAGCTCTTTATTAAAGTTGGATTCAGAGATAATCCTTGGACCATTTTTCTTTTAAGGAACAAAAACTTACTTGTCTTTAGATCTTGGTGGACCAATGCTGGATTCTGTACCACTAGGACATAGAAGCCTAATGTCCAACTGACCACGGCTGTGGTGTGTTATATTGACAGTGACCAGGACATGTTCCAACATATTAAGGACATAGCCACGAAGTTCATCTGCAGTTACTGCAAAAAAAAAAAAAAAAAAAAAAAAAATTTAAATTTTTGTAAAATTTAAAAAAAAATTATTTCACCCTAAGACCAGGTGATAAAAGCCACAAAGATGCAAAGTGCTACTGAGAGTAAAAGAAACAGAGAGGACAATAAAAGAACAGGAATAAAGTAGACAGAATATGATAATTGACATTGTAGATGTGCAAGCTGGATTCTAATGAGAAAAATTAATTTACTGAACAAACCTTCATAACTTGTGATTAGAACTTCTTTTTTTGGAATTCTATGTTTAACTATCAGGACATCTGTAGTGTAAGCAGTCAACCAGGGGACCATCGTCCATACCTGAAAAAGTAAGGATAGAATTTTTAAATAATCAAGACAATAATAACTAATTCTTTAATTGATTTAAACAAAGTATTATTTAATGTGTACATTAGTTGCAGCTATTAGTTCAAGGACTTCATCTAGGACTGTAGAATAATGATTGCATATTTGTTGGATGACATGGAAATGATTTCCTACTAGATCAGCTGATAAATTCCCAAATGATTTACCACAAAGTAAATATATACAAAACAGAATTTGTATGAATTATTAGGAATCAGCTTTCATGATGTACAAGGCTGAAGTGGGAGCAAAAAAAAAAAAAAAAAAAAAAAAAAAAAAAAAAGCACAAAAATGAAGTTTTTGTGCTTTCTCTAATGTGAAAGAGGGGAAATTAAAGCTCATAAACCATATAATAATTATCAATGTGTATTTATATATTTTCTGTCCCATCTGTAGTAGGAAAGGAGGTAAATCAAATTAGTAAATTTATGAATGATTACTTTCCTTAGTCATTTTAATAATCTACATAAATAAAATATTTATCAGCATTTCAACAAAATTAGTTCCCGAGAAAAAATGAACTATTTAATTAATTAGTTCCTTTACTCCTATGTTTCTTAAATTACAGTCTTATTTCTTCAAGCCTTTCATGTGAGGCACTTAGTTACCTTTGTCTATTAAATGATCATGCTTCAACTTGAACTTGAAATAGGCTTTATTGTTGCCGTCATTCTGTTGCTAATTTTTTTCTTCTGAGAGATATTTCCATTTCAGTTATATTAAGCACATAAAATTTTTAACATGAAAGACATTGAGCAAAAAAGTGATTTATATAATACCAGGAGTAATCAATGAATCATAGCTCATGATAGCTAATAGATAAAGAAACATAACTATCTAATTTTGAAACTAAATGATTAAACTCTACTACTCAGTGCTACTACAACTTACTTTGCTGTTAGATTAATTAACACATTCTTTGATGATTTTTTATAACATTGTTGCCTGGCTATACTGGCCCATCTTAGGAAGAATAGGAAATCACCATTTATTGGAAAATAATAACTAGCTGTGATTTGTAAAGGGCACCACTATTTTGGCTTCAGTAGGATACGCTGCAGTACAGACTAAGCTAAATGAAACCCCAAGACACTTTTTTTTCACCCCATGCAAGGCATTAAAGCCACCGAGACACAAGGGGTTACAAGGTGTGGAAGAATTAGGGACAGAAACATTAATAATGAGCAGGAACAAAAAGAGCAATCAGAAGGACAGTAGACAGTGATTAACATTGCATTAAAATGTTTGTAGATTAAAGTTGGCTGGAAAGCATGGAGCCAGAAGGAGGTTCCACAAGTGAGAAGTGCAAAGAAAGAAACTGTTAGCATAGAATTTATGGTTACTTCTAGCCAGCTCAAATGTAAATTGATATGAGATCTTGATACCAGTCTAGTACAGGGCTTAAATTAAAAAAAGTCTAGGTACCATAGCAGAGAGCTCATCCGAACAATTACTATGAAAGTATTTTTAGAAAAAGAACAGAGAGGCAAACTTATGGTGGTGGGAAAGTAACTTAAGCCAAGCTGCCAGATCAGAACCAATAATATTGCTGATTCTGCTTTGGATCTTATTAACGAGCTCAATATAATAAAAATATGCCACTAATCAGTTGTATTGAATGCTACTATATGCTTATGCTGGTGTAAAAATAGAATTAAGTGCTGTTTATTTTACAATTCAAAAACTAGGGACTGATATTTCATAATGTCTTGAAAATCTATATATGTGTGTGTGTGTGTGTGTGTGTGTGTATTTAGGCAGCGAATTCTCTTTTAGGCATGTCTGATTGAATAAATTACAAACATTGCATCTGCTTATTTTTATCATAATCCTTTCATATTCACAAATATTTTTCTGTATATTACAATTAAATAAAGCAAGAAATGCCTTGTAGCAGTGAGAATCACTTATTTCCTCAAGTACATTCCATCTCTTTCTTAGATCATCATCATCAGGGGTGCAACTGGTAAGGTAAAAACTATGTGTAGCTACCCATTACTTTATCTTTTGCATTTAAATACTATTGCTGACAGTTATGCTTTAGTATTCATTAGAATGTGAAAAGTTATCCATTATGGAATTTTTTCTTTTATGTTGGAATGTGGAGGAGTCTTGGTTTGGCCATCATCACAATAGCTAGGGAGGAGCAGATGCAATAGGCATCAATAAACTATAGAAGAACTCAAAATTGATCGCTGCATTTAAGTATTGAATTAATGTTTAAGCTTACCTTTTGAAATTTCAATGATAATTCTTCTGTTGCCACTTAATTTAAAGATGATTTGATGTACAGAGATCCTTATTTTCTGTACAAACAATTATTTTTATTTCATGGGTGACAGAACAGGGGGACAATTTGTAAGATAAAATTAACATAATGTAAAGATGGGAAAATAGAAGTTACAGAAGCATAATAGCTAATTAAGTAAAATGTATATTATGGAATCTATATGAATAAATGCGAAATTGGAGCTCAATTCTCCCACAAATTCTGGGATTAAAAAGTACCAGCTCTACTTTATAGTAATTTGGTATTTGCTTTACCCCCGCAAGAAGTCGTGTTGTGACACAAGGTCAGTTTAATGTGGGGATCCCGAGCGTGTACACCCAGGCTAGGAACAAAAATTCACTGAGCCTCTGCAACCATTGGTTGCACTGGTCTCGGTGCAAGCACCAATCCCTCTCTCTAGTGCAATGAGAGGACAGCCTTGGACAGCTGTTCCCCAGGGCTAGGCACCTCTCAGTATAATTTTCTCAGGTGCCCCTCTGTCCTTTGACAGAGAAGATCCTGAGCACACTCTGCCCAAAGACAAAGACGCAACTGAGAGATGATAGGCCATGCATTAGAAATCCCTCCAAAGAGGAATTTACACACTAAAAGATCAATATCTGTATAGTATATAATCTAGTCAATATCACTCTTCAGGTTTAACTAATTTGCATATTGATTTTAAAAAAAAGTTTATTTCATTAATTAACTGTCCTTAATTACTTTTCTTTTATTCAAGGATTGTTTTGATTTTCATATAAAAAATACTCCTGTTTAGTCCTTATATATTATATAAAAAGTGTTTTAAATTTGCATTTTACTCAGCCTTCAACAAGTTGGCATCTATTTTTAAAACTTTCCTAAACTATAACAAGCCAATTTATAAATGAAATATCCATTTAAAATTTTTTTTTTGAAATATTTCAAGTAGTGAATATGTCTTACTTTGCAAAGCGATAACAAGCAGGCAAAGCCTGCTAGTTTTCTATAAACATTAGATTAACCAAATAGTTATTATGTAATTAGTAATTATTGTATTAGTGTATAGCCCACAATTTGCAATCTTAGTGGTTTAATTATAGTAATATAAAAATATAAATCTTATTGGATAATTAAAACCTGTTAATACCATACATATGAACACTAATGGTTATGTCCCAATCCTCATAAATATGTTGGACACTATTGTAAGGTGGTGGTGGTTGGTGGTGTGTGTGTGTGTGGGGGGGTAATATGCTAAGTAGTCCATCACTAGCAGTGGTTTGCCTACTTCACACCGTTGGTGAGTGTATTGTATTTTGTTGATGTTATAAAGATTACCATTTCATTTTCAACCTCAGTTTTGTTTATTCCTCATTCAGTAACATTTTCTAGGTTTACAACAAAATCCAAATTAATTTTTTTAGTATTTATTACCCACATCAAGTTGTGCTTTCTCTTAATTTTCGCTTAATAGGGACAGTTATCCTATGGGGCAATTGTTCAGATGCCCCACCAAACAGTGTACAGAACTGCTTCTGTGAACATGCTCTAGAGTCCATCAGGTCAGCTATTGCTTTACGCTGTCATTCAGTTTTTGTTTATCTTGGTGTGAACAAATGTAGGAAGCCTGACATATGCTTGACAGAAAAAAATGAATGTAATATATCATGTAGGGAAAAAAATCTCAAATATGACCCAATTTGAAATATCACCTTTTGTTGAGATAGAAAATAAGTCTGTTGGTTCTGATAAACGAGGTTCTTTATTCATGAATCAATTCACCTGAAACATCTTTGCTGCTACTTCTACATTCTCTCAGGTCCAGATAGAATCATTAAGAAATTGGTGTCCTAAATAATCAAGCAGATACACATTGTGCCACACTTCTGCTGTATTTATTCCATGTTTAAAATTGTATAGCAGACAATATTTCACACATTTAAATCTCACATGTGGATTTAACTAATTACTACTATATGGATACTCATAAAATTTGTGTTTGTCTTCTACTGTTCATTCATCCAATACAAGGCCCAAGAAGCACTCAATGTAGAGGGTTAGTGAGTGAAATTGTTGTAAGAGAAGTGGGGGGATAAGAGAGTACTATGAGGACGTGTAGGACAGATATTGATTGACCCTGGACATAAAGAGACCAAGATTGTAGTTGTCATGGAAGCAGTTGTCCCACAAAGTAACAGTTCTGAGGAAAAAGCTATCCAAGTGGAATTTGCTTTTTATCAAGGGAACACAAAGGGAATGGGGATGGGTTGCCACCATGAACATGACATGATGGGTTCTAGCTCTGAAGATCTGAGCTGGTGGAAATAAAGAATGTAACTTGTCTGAATATCTGCTATAGTAATAGCAATATAGTAGCAAGAGGCAAACAATGTTTTGTCTGTGGGATAAGGGTTGCATAGTGGATTTGGTTTGGTTTGTTTTGTTTTATGGCATATCAACCTCAATGGGTCATTTAATGCCAACTGCTTTTTTTTTCCTGGTAATATTTTTGTTGTTTTGTCAAAAATCCATTTCTGCTAATATTTTTTTTCTCAAAAATGTATAGCTGGTAATATTATTTTTTCAAAAACATACAGCTGGCAACATTATTTTTTCAAAATTGTATTATCAGAGGCCTTGCTGTTGGACATAGTTTATCGTCGTACCCAGGACGCAGATGTAGTTTAACATTGTACCCAGGACAAAGTTGCAAGGTGGAGAATAATTTATCGCCACCCAAAATTCTGTGTAAGAACTTTTGTGAGGATTGAGCAGCACCATCCCAGATACTCCATTCTTGGTCGGATTTGACTCTTGTAAAGATAGAGCATGACAGCAACAGTATTTTCTGGAACAATACAAGGAATCGACTATTCTTCCAGCATCTTTTGTGATGACACAAATATATGTGTTCCACTTGAGGTCAGGAGTAAGCTTTAAACCCAGTAGGTGGTTGGGACAAGAAGCCTTTTTGAGGGTATCACTCATCAGGACTGGTGCAGGTTTAGGGTCTGCTTGGTGGTGATGAAATGTTACTAGCTTAGTTCTGGATGTATTGAATGATACCAGCCAGTCTTTTCACCTCTGAACTGTGAGAGACAAGACAGAGGAAAGATCAGCTGTCAGGCATTGGCCATCAAACCATCTGGAGATGCACTTATACATCTGGATATATATTTACTAAGGATCTGAGGGTGCTCTTGGGCAGATTGTTGATATAAAGCAGAGAGAGAGAGAGCAGAACCGAGGAGAAATCACTGAGGAATGCCAACATTGATCTCATGTGCCTCAGAAACCTGGCCATTTATGCCAACCTTCACAGACCTACCTGACAGGAAATATTTGATAACTGAGAGGACTCCCCAGTGATTCAACAGTTAGTCAATTTGTGTAGCAATCCCCCATGTCACACCTTATCTAGACTTTTAAAATGTCTAAGTTATTGGATAATAAATAAATAATCTGTGTAGTTTTCAAGGAGTCAGTTGAAATTTCTAGGGCACATAATGTAGGAAGAGGGCTTGGAAAATCTGACACTCACAGGACATACTGAAGACAAGAGGGACAGAGGAAAACAGCGCATAACCAAATCAATGGTAGAACAGGGTTTAGGAGAAATGACAAAAAGGCAAAATTTACTAAGAGCTACAAAAGACAGGAAATTCTAGAGAGCCATGATTGTCAACGACCTTAAGGGACATAGAAGACTACTGCTATTCCAAAGATTTACCTTTCTCAAAGTTAAAAAATAAATAAAAGAGAGCACAAAAAAAAAAATTCACAAGCATTTCTGGTTACCTGATATAAGTAATCATGAAATTTAAAAAAAAAAGAAAAGAAAGAAAGAAAGAGAAAAAAGAAAAGAAAGAAAAAAAAGAAAGAGAAAAAAGAAAGAAAAAAAGAAAGAGAAAAAAAAGAAAGAGAAAAAAGAAAGAGAAAGAAAGAAAGAGAAAAAAGAAAGAGAAAGAAAGAAAGAGAAAAAAGAAAGAGAAAGAAAGAAAGAGAAAAAAGAAAGAGAAAGAAAGAAAGAGAAAAAAGAAAGAGAAAGAAAGAAAGAGAAAAAAGAAAGAGAAAAAAGAAAGAGAAAGAAAGAGAAAAAAGAAAGAGAAAGAAAGAAAGAGAAAAAAGAAAGAGAAAGAAAGAGAAAAAAGAAAGAGAAAAAAAGAAAGAGAAAAAAGAAAAGAAAGAAAGAAAGAGAAAAAAGAAAAGAAAGAAAGAAAGAGAAAAAAGAAAAGAAAGAAAGAAAGAGAAAAAAGAAAAGAAAGAAAGAAAGAGAAAAAAGAAAGAAAGAAAGAAAGAAAGAGAAAAAAGAAAGAAAGAAAGAAAGAGAAAAAAGAAAGAAAGAAAGAGAAAAAGAAAAAGAAAAAGAAAGAGAAAGAGAAAAAAAGAAAGAAAGAAAAGAAAGAAAGAAGAAAAGAAAAGAAAAGAAAGAAAAGAAAGAGAAAAAGAAAGAGAAAAAGAAAGAAAGAAAGAGAAAAAGAAAGAGAAAAAAAGAAAGAGAAAAAGAAAGAAAAGAAAGAAAGAGAAAAAAGAAAGAAAGAAAGAGAAAAAGAAAGAAAGAAAGAGAAAAAGAAAGAAAGAAAGAGAAAAAAGAAAGAAAGAAAGAGAAAAAGAAAGAAAGAAAAAGAAAAAAAAGAAAGAAAAAAAAAAAAAAAGAAAGAGAAAAAGAAAGAGAAAGAAAGAGAGAAAAAAAAAAAGAAAGAAAGAGAAAGAGAAAAAAGAAAAGAAAGAAAGAAAAGAAAAGAAAAAGAAAGAAAGAAAGAGAAAAAAGAAAAGAAAGAAAGAAAGAGAAAAAAGAAAAGAAAGAAAGAAAGAGAAAAAAAAAAAGAAAGAAAGAAAGAGAAAAGAAAAAAGAAAGAAAGAAAGAGAAAAAAGAAAAGAAAGAAAGAAAGAGAAAAAAGAAAAGAAAGAAAGAAAGAGAAAAATGAAAAGAAAGAAAGAAAGAAAGAAAGAGAAAAATGAAAAGAACTAGAGGTGAAGGAGAAAAACGTTTTACTCACCTTGGCTGCATTAACCATCCGCCAAGCTTTCATGAGTCCAAAGCCATGTTTGTGGCTATGGTTCAGACCTGCACCATTTTCTTGCCATTCAGAGTCATCATCAACCTGCAAGGCCAAGAGAAAAAAAACTAATGATTGTAATAAACCCAGGCATAAACAGGATATGAAAGAACTGTATTTGTGTGCGACTGCAGTGCATATAAAAGTTCATAGAGGGAGAAAAGAAGAGGAGAAAATTAATGCAGTAAAAAAATATAAATGTTAATATTGGTTTCTGTCTGAATTTCGGGAATGAGGAGAGTTATTTACATTCAGATCAAAAAGCATCTGAAGAAGGCCGGTGAAATCAGTTGTTAAAATTTCTGACCCAGCAAAAGAATTGACGTTAACTACCGATGCCAGGGACTGTGCTATAGCTGCAATATTGTCGCAGGAAGATCGCCTTGTAATGTAATTCATTTGTGAAGAAGTCCTGAAAGTTTCATTAAAATCCGAAAATTAGTTGATTTTTGCAAGACTTTCCAAATTAATGATATTTTACTGGAAAACAGGAGCAAAAATTTCCATTACCAATTCTATTTCACCGTTGACACATAAAAAAAAAAGAAGATTTTTAACAAAAATGTTGTATGTGTTAGAAAAAAAATAATTAAAAAACACTTTGTTCTTGCCTCTTAATAATAGCAAACATTGAAGATAAAACTTTGTTTTTATTAAGTTTGAGGCCTTTTTCATCATGCTATGCTCTTTTTTTCAACAAATTATTGGTGGTACCTATGCAACAGCATGGACTCTAAGACCTGAGAATGAAAGCTGGTAGTGACATACATCTTTATGCTTAGAACTATGCCAAACATTTCACAGAAAAATCATCCTGCAATGAATTAATTATATAGTGAATCGCTAGAAATAATTTGTTAATAGTGAATGCACTTTTCTGGATATTGCTGGTATGCCAGACATAAATATGTTAGCAAGTAACTTACTGCTCTGGACACCCAGGTATGACCACACCCAGGTCAGTTGATCAGCAACAACATATATTAACTACTATGTTCAAATGCAGGATATCTCCTAGATGACCTATTGAATTTGATGAATGACCAAGGTGGGCGATATCCATGGCTCATGGAAGTCTGAGCAAGATCAACTATAATGGCAGACTATACTTTTCCTGATGGACAATATATAAGATGTAAAAATAGAGCAATTATGCCAAATGATTTTTATTGCTAATACAGCGTAACCCGGATATAAGAGAGTTGTCGGGACCGGAGAAGAAGTCTCTTATATCCGGGTTTGGTCTATTTTATATACATTAACACAGGCTCTAATTTGGGACCAGAGAAAATCTCTCTTATATCCGGGTTTCTCTTATATCCGGGTTTGGTCTATTTTATAAACATTAACACAGGCTCTAATTTGGGACCAGAAAAAGATCTCTCTTATATCCGGGTTTCTCTTATATCCAGGTTTGGTCTATTTTATAAACATTAACACAGGCTCTAATTTGGGACCAGAAAAGATCTCTCTTATATCCGGGTTTCTCTTATATCCAGGTTTGGTCTATTTTATAAACATTAACACAGGCTCTAATTTGGGACCAGAAAAGATCTCTTATATCCGGGTTTCTCTTATATCCAGGTTTGGTCTATTTTATAAACATTAACACAGGCTCTAATTTGGGACCAGAAAAAGATCTCTCTTATATCCGGGTTTCTCTTATATCCAGGTTTGGTCTATTTTATAAACATTAACACAGGCTCTAATTTGGGACCAGAAAAAGATCTCTCTTATATCCGGGTTTCTCTTATATCCAGGTTTGGTCTATTTTATAAACATTAACACAGGCTCTAATTTGGGACCAGAAAAAGATCTCTCTTATATCCGGGTTACACTGTACAAAATTTCTTTTCACTGTATTCTATTTGAATTGGCAGTTTGGATTTATGTAATAATTTTTTTTTAAACATCTTTTATCAAACTGTTGTAGCTGACAAGATATCTACAAAATACAGAGTATCAGAGTTTTTTTGGTGGGTGGTGGGTTCTAAAGAAAATTTAATAATTGAAATAGAAATATACATGGAAGTAAGGATCTAACTAACCAAGACCTTTGTGAATGCCAATTTATTACAATAAAAATACTTTTGGGTGGGGTGATTAAAAAGCTATCATTTCATTTCTATTTAATATAAAGCTCAGCAAAATACTAAAGAAATTATGTATGTGGTCTCAATTGGGATTTTTTGAAGCATGATTTTTCAAGAAATACAATCCACTTTAATGTGTCATGTCCCTTCAGGACGTGGGCCATCAGCACTTGCTACAACTTCCTATTCTTTGCAATTATAAGTCATTTATGTCTCTTTATTATCTCTTCCAATCCCTGTTCTACCAACCATTTGCACAAGTTTGTTATGAAAGTGGCTCAATATCTACCCTAGCTAATGGTGGTGTGCAGAAGTCCTGACAGTCTGAACAAGTTTGACCAGAGGATGGTTTAAAATCCCTTTAACTACTGACAATATAAAAAATATCAATAACAAAGACTAAGCGTGTCAAATGAGTTTTATTGCTCATATAAAATTCCTGATTATTGAATTCTTTTTCAACTGTCAGTCTGGATTTATGTAATAAATTTTATTGAAAGATCTTTTATCAAACTTTTGTAGAGGACAACATTGTGTTTTACAAGCAGCCAAGAGCTGTGATTATTTTTATGCTGTTGGTTGTTTTTGTTTAGCAGCATATCAACCTCTATTGGGTTATTTAAAGCTGAAATCTAAATATTTTGTACACAATTTTAATTTTGGAGATAATAATCATTTAGTGAAACAAGTCTAATTAACCCATAGCTGATGGGAAGAGAGATGATTCTGTTATAGAGTAGTTTCACAGTGGAGGCTTGTATTTCACTGTCGGTCCTAAAAAGGTTTGACGTACAAAACATTAGGAACTTGATATAATAGTTAATGACGCAGCAATCTAGTTGTGGTGGCTAATACTTTAATGTCCGACATTGACTGACTCACCAACTCACTGGCGACTGCTACTACTACTACTACTTATTATAGGTGAGAGAGTCTATTAACAATAGAATAGGTATGTTCCATTATAACAGATTCATACCTTTCCCAAGAATATTTGTGCATAAGGGGATATAACAAATCCAACTGGAATTGGAACTCAGATCTTTGATTAACAATTCAGAGTCATTATCCATTACCCCATTGGCGAATCCAAGTTTACAGCACCTGGTATTCACAAGCAGGCACCCATCTAGGTACTTGACCAGGCTCAACGTTGTTTAACTTTGAAACACCAATTTCTGTAGGATCATCAATCTGACATGGCCATAAGCTGTTCACTATGCAGGACTGTTTTATCATTTTTATATTGACTTCATGTTTGTTTTCCATTTTCATCTATCAAAATTGATAGTTAAATTTTAGGGATTCATGGGTGGAAATTGGGATTATAGAAATGACAAATTTAAACTGTTCAAATATTGGTTTTCCTACAAACTACAATGTAAAAAAATATATATATATATACTTAAGTTCACCCAATACAAGGCTCAAGAACCACTCAAGGTAGAGAATTATTTTTAGAATGGTTACAATGAATGAGGTATGTTATGAGTGAAAGAGGTGGTAGATAGGAACTGAAGATTATGATGATAAGGTGGATAGATAACAATTAACCCTTTACTTGAAAAAGTTAAGATTGTAGTCTTAATTGCTGTAGTTCTCAGGTTCATCCCGACATGAAGTGGTAGCACTTGTTAGGGTCCCAGCTATAAGCAAACCCAAACTGGGTCCAAAACACTGTGAAAGTATAAAAATACATTTTTTACAGTGAAAATACCAGCAATACATTTTTGAAAATAAAAAAAATTACCAGAAATACATTTTTTAAAATACCCCTCCCCACCCTCAAAAAAAAACAAAAAACAGTAACACATTTTTGTAAAAAAAAAAAAAAAAAAATTACTAATGCTCCCAAGAAAATAAAATTTCGACATTAAATGACCCATAAAGAGTTGATATGCTTCCAAACAAACATCAAAGCTGGAAAGCTGCCAATAGCTGAGAATCTAACAGGTGCTATCAGCCCAGGTCAGGGTGGACCTGCAAACAGCAACTAAGTGGTGGTTCCATGTTCTTAAAAATCTCCAGATCAGAGGCCTTGTTGCCAGATGGAGTTTATGATCATACCCAGGATGAAAATTTGGAGAGAAAGATGGCTACAGGAGAGAAGAGATACATGTGGCAGAAATCCTCTATTGTAAAGATAAAGCATGGCAGAAAGAATGAGGTAATTATTGGAGCAATAGAATGAGGAGTTGACTTTTATGAAATACATCTTTTGTATCAGGCAATCTTGGTAGTAAGAAATGATATTCTGAAATACAATGAAAAGGGTGAATAGGCAAAAAAAAAAAAAAGTGTAGAGCCACTGTGACAGGATTTCCTAGTGGCTGCTATCATAAAACTTAAATTTGAAGAGGTTTGGTTAACACCATATCAACTCCTTATGTGTCATTTAATGCCAAAATTTTATTTTCTTGTGAATTTTTGTAATTTTTTTTCCAATTTTATGTTTTTTTATGAAGAAAATGTACAGCTGGTAATTTTTGCTAGTGTTTTTTTTTTTTTAATATTTTCATTTTTTGACCCCAGTTTGTGGGTTCAATATTTGCCCATAGCTGAGACCCTAACAGGTGCCATCACCCTGCATCAGGGTGGACCTGGGAACAACAGCAATTAAAAAGTGGCTCCATGTTCTTCAAAACCTCCTGATTAGAGGCCTTGTTGCCAGATGTAGTTTATATAATCCAGAATGAAAACTTGAAGCGAAAGATAGCTACAAGGGAGAAGAGACATTAACCAAATGACAAACTTAGGTTACTGAATACTGACCTTAACAGCAGATAATATAATTAAATACTGAATATCTCTCCAACTAAGGCAGGGTTGAACATCAAGCATAAGTGCCACCATTCCTGCAGCAATGGGAGCTGCAGCACTGGTACCAGTGTGGTCATCAGTACAACCTGTACCTGACTTTTTCTGCCAGTCTGTGGTCACCTGAAAGAAAAAAAATTCAACATAATTTTCAAGATATTAACAAGTATAGAGTTCTTTCTTTTTGTTTCTTTTTTAATCATTTCACCCCAAGTAAGGCATCAAAGCCATTAAGACACAAGGAGTTACTGAATGTGAAAGAATTTGAGAAAAAGAAAAACATTATTAAGGTAAGAGTACAATAACAGAACAGGAATTAAGACAGATAATAATGACTGACATTGCATTTAAATTTTTGAAGATCAAAGTTCATTGCAAAGTAAGAGGCTGGAAGAGTGTTCCATAAATAAGAAGTGTAAATGAAAAAATTGTTAGTATAGGAATTATGGTTATATCTAGTCATATCAACTGTTAAATGATGAGACGTAGCTAACAATCTAGTACTGTGCTTAAATCTGTAAAAGAGGAAAGCACATTTAAACAATTGCCATAAAAACGTTTATGTACAGGGAAACTACATTTGTGTGGTGGGAAAGTGACTGAAGCCAAGATATCATTTCTGGACTGATAAAAATTGTAGATTATATTTTGGATTTTATCAAGAATTTCTAAATACATAGAGAAGCACCAGACCAGATGTGAGAGTAATATTCAAAGTCAGTAGAAATGGTAGACTTATAAATGTATAAGGCAAATTCTATTGAGAAAAATTGACACAGTGAATCAGCTTTCTTAGCAATTGATTCAATATAATCTTTCCACCTTATGCCAGCAAAAAAGATAACTTGGAAAGGTGCAATGAATACACTCTCCTAGAGAGTGTATTCATTGCATTTTCCATCAGCCATGCTGATGGAAGTAAAAAAAAAAAGTTCTCCGAGATGATTAAAAAAGAGCAATTTTGTTTAGTTAGTGTTAAAATTAACAAGTCATTTCTTGCCCCAGTTAAGAACAGATTGGAGGTCACTTTTTAGCTCAGATTTTTTTTTGTTTTCTATGAAATATTAACTTCTCTGGAACAATCTTCCCCAGCATTGGACCATCATCAAAATAAGTGTTGAACAAAATTATTTTAAAATTGTTTTAAAGCTTTTCAATAAGGCCAACTGAACTCACAGAAAATTCTGCACAAGCTTGTTAGGTAGGTTACTCAATATTTACAAATGCTCCTCTTGCATTCAATATACCTGTGAGTATTAAATTCTCCAAGCCCTCATTATGTGTATCAGAAAACTGTCTCTTTCTGATGATAAATTCAAATTTCTTTTTTGTTCTCCTTTTCCTCATTACTCACATGTTCTGTCAATGATGTTTTCAGTGTTTTCTATATACGAACACATCATTGCTGAAGTCACATGGATGTTTAGCACACTTTTCTTTGTTTTGAATGAAATTTTCCCGTTTCTGAAAGAAGACCATGTCAGTTGAGATGCTAAACCAATTTGGAGTTGATTAGTGCCTCTAGTACTTTGCCAAAAAGAAGTAAAAGACTAAAAGGCTGATTGTTCCTTCAAACTACATTTTTAAAAACAGGAACTACAGAAGAGGATTTCCAGTAAGCTGGAAAGCAAGAACAAAATTGTATTTTGAAATTTAATACGCAGGCCTTGAATTGGAGCAATGGAAAATAAAAATGTTATATACTTAATTTAAACAATTTTTTTATAAAATTTATCTTAAAATATAGTCACAACCTTCAAACAGTTTAAATATATTGAAAAAATTCTTTAAGTATTGTTGGTAATAGCAATGATGATACTAACCATTTTTTTTAAAGCAATTCACCCCAAGCAAGGTGGGAGTGCCACTAGCACGCAAGGGGTTACAGAGGATTGAGAACAAGATTAAAGAGGCATGTTTGGGGGAAAGGATAAAGAGAATGGGGAACAAACTCAGGGTGTCAGATGCCGACTGACATTACATTTGAATATTTGAAGATTATAGTCATCAGGGAAGCAAGTAATGGGAAGGGAGTTCTACAGACAGGAAGTGAGGAGAAGAAGCTGTTTGAGTAGAAGAGACAGTTACATTTAACTGTTTTGACAGTGAAAGGGTGGGACAGAGATGCCAGCCTGGTAGCTCGCTTAAATTCATGTAGTCCAGGAACCAGTGAAAGTAGCTCATCAGAACAGTTGTTGTGAAAATACTTGTAGAAGAGACAGAGGAAGGCCACAGCACGTCTGTGGGATAGCAATTGTAAACTAGATGCCAGAGCAGGACCTATAATCTTGGGAACTGATGACATTGGGAAGGTCATTGATGATGATCAGGAACAGTGTAGGGCCCAAGAAAGAGCCTTGGGGAACACCAGCATTTGAGATAAAGGAGCCAGAGGAGAACCCGTTTAGGACGACATTCATGTTAGACAGGAATGATTATATTAAGTCAAATAGTTGTCCTGTAATACCATATCCCTGAAGCTTACAAAGAAGGCCAATGTGCCAAACTGTATCAAACACTTCAGAGATGTCTAGAGTCATGGCTTGAGCTTCTCCATTATTGTTGAGTGCTTGGTATACAAATTCAGTTATGGCCATGAGCACGTCAGTGGTAGATCGGGCAAAGCAGAAACCATATTGCGTGTTGGAGAGCAGATTATGCAAAGCAAGGTGCTTAACTACTTCGGCGTTGATTAGAACCTTGAAGACTTTACTGAAGAGTGGTAGGAGACTGATAGGACAGTAGTTAAAAAAGTCAGAAGGGTCACCAGAGTTCCTAAAGACAGGTACAACAGAAGCGGACTTCCAACAAGCTGCAAAGCAAGAGTCAGTGAGGCAGGAGTTGTAAAGTTTAGAGCGGACAGGAGCCAATTCAGGAGCACATTTCTTCAGGACAATGGCCGGTATCCTGTCCCCATCACTAGCCTTATGGGAAGTCTAATTTAGAGATGATGTCCAATACTATTGTTGGGGTTATATGCATCTCACTCAGTAGAGCCTCAGTTCTAGGGGGAAAATCAGGTCTGGGTACACCAGATGAGTCTAGCATTGAATTGGACGAGAATTTATAAGCAAAGCATTCAGCCTTATCAGTTGAGGAGGTCAGGACCTCAAATTGGTATTATGGGTTTGCTGTTGTTCAGCACACTTTTGCAGAGCTGTCAATAATCTTTTGAACCAAACTTGCTGACGCAATATGTCGTTTCATTTGTTCAGCAAAGAGTAGCTTTGCTTCTTTGAGGACATGTTTGCACCTGTTACGGGCAGTGACAAAGAGACGTCTGTTGCAATAAGACATGTCTCTACGGTACAGAGGGAAGTAGTGATTCTTATGGGCAATAGCTGCTGAGCAAGCAGCTGAGAACCAAGGGGATCAATGTGATTTAACTTTATATTTTCTTGCAGGGATGAAAGCTTCAATTCCAGCTTTTACCCAGGATGCGACGTCAGATACACATTTTTGGACAGGGACGTTAAAGACAGTATTCTAGGGGACATTTTTTTAATCTCAGAATGAATCCCAATCTGCTCATTGATAATTGATATAATGGAATATGTGTACACCTGTGTTCCCCCTCACTGGAATATGATTGGCTGGTGTCAGTCATAAATACTGACAGACGTGTAGGAGAGTGAGAGCCTTAGTCTGAGAGCTAAGTCTATACCGACGCACATTGGACTATGGCATTGATCTACACTTCTTACTTGCGACTAAAACACGTACCAGTCGATTATTGCTACCGTATTCTATTGGTTGTTGTAGCCAAAACCACTTAGCTACTTTGTTCAAATATATCCCTTTCCAGGACATATCGATAATAGAAAGATGTTCTGTTGGTAGGGGGGTTCTTTACTGGGGGAGAAGTAAAAGGACATGTTAACAGACGGCATGATCAGAGTTGCCAAGAGGACAGAGCTGCATGGCATGACAAGACTCTGGGATGAAGGTAAAACAGAGATCAAGAAGGGAAGCCTTACCATCAAGGGATTCATGACAGCGCTAATACCTGTATACCTCTTCAAGAGAAGTGGGAGAGGTATTGACCAGGTGATAGGCAGACCTATTTACTCCTATTATGCACACACACACAAAAAAAAATTGTGTACAATAAAGTTTTAACTTAGTTAAAGTGCCAACATACACTTTGGCGAGAGGGAGTAAAGACAAAGACAACATGGATGATATATGCGCCCGAGTTAACCATCCAATGCTAGCAAGATTATTTCAAGGAATTCATATTCAAAGAACTCAAAATAAGGATTGAAATGAAGGAGAGAGAGGGGAAGCTAAAGTTCGCATTGGCATCAAGGAACATTATTCTAAACTAAAAGAATTAGTAACAGTAATCCATAATAAAGAAGGAAGAGATTGAAATTGAATGATTACTTACAAAGAGAATCAAACAAGCTGACAAGCAACAGAAAACACATACCAAATGCTATTAGGCCGAATGAAATGCTGATAGTAGTTTCTTTTCCCTAAATCTCCTCCTGATGGCCATTTGCAAGTGTCACTATTTCAACTCACCAGGAATGAGGGTATAGTTAAACTGACCATTATTCTCTGGGAGGGAGGAAAGACAAACCACAACATGGCCGAAGTCAATGAATGAAGCATTCAGAATTCATTGATTTAAGTTAGCATTACTGTTGGTTGAAATTCACAAAATATTTTTCTTATAGCAGTTTTTCAGGAAATTAGATTTCTCTAGCTCACTTTGATTGCTCTTTCTAGTACTGATGGGAGTTTCCTTCCTAACCTTCTGTTTAAGGTAGTGTGGAAAGTCAACATCTTGATTATCTCATTATTTTCCCTTCTAGTTATATGTGCTATCCATTTTAGTTGTTGCTGCTGTTGGAAGTGTTAGGCAACGTATTTTTTGTTATTTGGTAAAATACTTTGTCATTCAGTAGTGCAAGTCTATAGGGCAGTGTTTCTCAACCAGAGTGCCTGGGTGCACTGATGCCCCCTGAAAGGTAGCCAGCTGCACCCCCAAGTAAACAGAAAAGTAATTTATGAATCATTTTTATTTAAAAATAAAATGTTATATAGGAATAAAGTGTCGCTGCCAACACTGGAATTTGAACACAGATCACCAAAGAGCAAACACAGGCAATTCCATTTTGAATAAGTAGATCATGTGATGGTAAAGGAAATGTATATATGGGAATTAGCATGGTGTCTAAGGGATCACTATTCAGTGGTTACTTTTTGAGTGAGTATTATTGAGCAAGAACTATTAGTGTGAGTGTTATTTGAAGGTCTCACATCAGTATTGTTCAACAACATTACTATAGTTGTATCTGTGATTACAAAGTCTCTACTATAAAGAGCATTACGAGTGACAATGAGTATTAATTGACATTACAAAAGTGGCAACGAGTATTTGTTGACATCACAAAAAAAGAAAAATCTTTATTTTTAAAAAGGTAGAGAATTCAAGCATATGGCTTCCATCTCTAAGTCAAATCTTTGTTATTTGATATTTTAAACTGGATGTTAAATTAAATCTTTAAGTAGTGGATAATATTTTCCCCATTTGTCTTTCTTGAGGGATTTAAATCAGTCATTATTGGCAACTCTAAAAAAAACAAAAAGCATATTCTTCATAAATCTCTTTAAATGAAAACTGTACTGTTAATATTTGGGAATGCTAAAGAAAAATTTTATATTTTCAAATTCCATGACCAATCTTATCTTATTAAAAATTAAAGCACACCTCAGAGTTTTAGTTATTCTACAAGTATACCCTGAATTAAAAAGGTTGAGAAATACTGCTATAAGGTCTGATGAATTGTCTTCGGTAAAAAAACCAAAACTCTAAGTTTTTTTTTTTTTTTTGAAAAGGTGCTGTAAGGTCATAAAATGTTAGGAAAAAATAATTTAATGAAATTATATGAATAAAACATTTTATTAAATGCTTGAAACTTTTGCATCAGCATATATGAAGTGTTTGGATAAAAGTTAAAGGAACTAGCTCCCTCAAATAAGGAAAAATATTGGAGAAAAAAAAAAAAAAAATGACCTCAATTTCTTGGACACGTTTCTGGAAAAATCTGCAAAATATCTGGCAAGATGCAAGAAACATTGGATAACTTAGGGTGCCACATCATGAAGTAATTGATATTGAGGGTAGTCGGGTTGTCCATTATTGTTGAATGTTGATTTTGACTAACTAGGTGCCCTATACAAAATTCAACATTAAATAACCTAACAAGTTATAAAAACCAACCAACTGAACCTGGATAACTTGGTAGACAAACAAATAGATCTGTTCAAGTTCACTGACTTTTTAGGTTAACACCTTGGATAACAATATGCTTTTGTGATTGCAAAGTATCAAGCTGAATAACTAAAATAACTAGAGAGTGTTATTGCCACTGGATATACAAGACATCAATGTTTGCAAAAAGTAAATAGAAATAAAAATGAGAGCTTTAATTACTTACAATACTGCGTGTGTCCTTTCCACCACTGCTAAATGTTACTGCCATCATTGCCGCACATTTCTCTGCATAATATGGCATTTCTCCTCTCATCAACAGCTCCTGAGGAAAAAAAAAAAAAAAAAAAAAAAAAAAAAAAAAAAATCGAGGTATTCAGTTTGTATAAAAAGATGGTCAATTTTTGGATCAATAAATACAGTGAGAGTTGCAGTAATATTCTCCAGAATTTTTATCAGATGATGTATTATCAATTTTTGATTTTTTCTATCAGACAATGCATTATCAATTTTTGATTTTTTTTATCAGACAATGCATTATCAATTTTTGATTTTTTTTATCAGACGATGCATTATCAATTTTTGATTTTTTTTATCAGATGATACATTGCCAATCTTTAAAATACGATATACTGTCAATATTTAATTTTTTTATGATTGTCAATTTTCTATGTTTTTATGAGACTATATATTTTTTAATTTCATGAGATGATACACTGTCAACTTTTATTTTATGATAAGATACATTGATTTTTTTTATGAGATGATATATTGTCAATTTTTTTAATTTTTTTTATGGAGATAATACATTGTCAATTTTTAAAATACAATATAATATCAATTTTTTATGAGATGGTACATTTTGAATTTTTTATGAAACAATACATTGTCAATATTTCATTTTTTATACAACAATAGATTATCAATTTTTTATATTTTTTCTCATCAGATGATACATTGTTAATTTTTTATAAGACATTGTCAATTTCTGATTTGTATTAATTTCAACTTTATTTCAAACAGTTGAAATTAAGATGAATGCAATATTCATAAAAAATTAATAACATTTAAATGTAGTGTTCTATGATTTTTTATCAAAATATTGATTAGTTGTTAGGGTTTAACTCTTTGACATCGATTCTCACAATTTTGGTTCTGTAAAACAAAGTCTATAATTCAATTTGTACAAACAGCAAAATAGATATGCACTGCTTACAGAGAATACTGTTTGTTTTCTAGTTTTAGAAGTGGAAATTTTGATTTCCTGTACGCCTGCAGTTGTGAATGACCAAAACAAAATGCTGATTAAAAATAATTCTGGTCATGTGACATTGCATAGATAGTCCACATATCTCGTAAGTATAGTAAGGCATTTGAAAAATAATGGAAGTGCACAAAGTTTGCAAAAGATATGCACTTACCAATTGTTACTGTGTAGATGGAATTTGCATAGCCATCATAGTTGCAGTTATCAAAGTAGCGTCCACCATTGCCACTGGCAACTACATAAATGCTTCCATAACCTTTTCGACCATTATTAATACCATGTTTCATTGCTTGCTGTGAAAAGCAGAAAAAATAAATAAACAGGTCATTCTTAAGCAATTAGTTGTAAAAGCAAAAATCAAAGCTACAAAAGGTAATTTTATCTCTTTTTCATTGAGATAAAGTCACAAGGGTCATGTGATGGTTGGTAAGTGATGTCAGGGAATAGAGTGATGAAAGTTCCAATGTAAGACCCAGAGAAGGACGTTCTTAGTTCATAGAGTTAGGTTTTAAAGGAAAAACCATATGACTTCACCAGCTTCATAGAGAAACCACTGTAACTCTAGTTTTCTCTTTGGTAAATATTTCAAGTAAGGTTTTTTTTTTTTTTTTTTTTTTACACACTGCTTGCTGTTGCAGACATGAGATATAGTTTCTAGGTGTGGGACACAGATATATATATATATATATATATATTATAATAATTATTTTAGAAAAATATGATTCCTTCACTACATAAGAGTTCTCACATTTCAAAAACAAGAGTCAAAAACTTCAATATAAAAAAAAGAAAAAATAAATAGAATAAAATTCTGTAGACACTTAACAACGTATTATGGTGCCAACAGCTATCTGTCACTATGACTGAACAGACGATGTGTGTACATGAATGCCATCATTCACTTTGAAATGGACACCCCAGCCCTGCCTCAACTTGACCTCTTTCCAAAGGTGATTGATATGTGGATACAAATTGTTAACTCTAACGCCCCTTATCAAAATGATTGCTCAAGCTGTTTCCATAGTAATTAATTTTGCGAATGAACATGCTTATAAAGATGTGTAAATTTCAAGATTGGTTATTCCTAAATTTTCCTAATTTTCATTGGATGAAACAGGGCTTGATACTTTAATTCAATTTAATTTTAATACTTATATTGAGGTTTTTGGCTCTTGTTTTTGAAACATGAGAACTTTTATGTAGCGAATGAATCATAATTTTTAAAAAAATAATTATAATGTAAGCTCTACTTCTGTATGGAGCACTGTTTTTTAAAAATAAAAACAAAAATACTAAAGAACTCCGGATTATTTACCTAATGTGTTCTTTCCTATTTTTCTACATACACACAAATATATATATATATATATATATATATATATATATATATATATAAAAAAATTGTGCACAAGTTAGCATCATAAAACTCACTTGGGGGAATAAAACATGTTTGTCATTACTTTTTCTTTCAGCTCTTCCATTCCATCAGTGAAATACAGTGTTATAATATCATGGAGAGGTTAATGCCCATAATGAGGGAAATACAAATGGGTGAATAAACCTTTCTTCTATAGTACATCATTACTTTTATCATGAAGCAAACTAAATCTGGCCAAATTTCTATGACTGATTCAATCAATATCAGAAGCATAGGTTGAAAGATAATACTGCAGAATGTCCTCACTGTAACCAAATTAAGACTATTTTTTTCTTTGCAGCTTCTGGTCAATGTAAAACTAAGGTTTGACAAGACAAAGAAGAAAGAATGCTATTTATTTGAAGAGGCTAAATTTGTGAGCCATACCTTTTTTTACAGTCTTCACATCAGCATTATTTAGCCTTTTAAAAATAGAGGATCTTTCTTTTTTGGGTGCAATAAATGAGTTTTTTTTTTTTTTTCATACATTACTGGTTTGGTACCTATTACTTTGTTGATGGCAAGATGATCAAACTTCAAGTCAAAATTGTTTGTCCATTCAAAATACATTTATTAGAAAATATATTCAGTTTAAATACAGAAGGAATAAAAAAAATTAGCTTCAAAGGGCCAACATATACTTTTTTACTGTTACCCAGATGTTGTTGTTGTTAGACAGGAAGAGAAATTAGCTCCCGCAACAAAGATGTTCATTTCAATTTGATTCAAATTGCGTGTGTGCACATGTATATTTTAGTTAAAAAATCCCTAAAACATTTCTACAAAATTAAAAAAAATGTTTTAAAAAATAATTTTATTACTGAATAATTTTAAGAAATTGAATAAACTCTTATAATATAATTTTTTAGAATTTAAAAAAATTAAATTTTTTTTTGTCTGTAACTTTATAATTTTACTACTCAGCTCAGAGTAAGTGTTGTAGCATCCAAGTGGAAGGACAGCATGTACTTGCACATAATTGAAATGGGCAAGCAATAACTGAACAGTACTAAAAAATAAAAATAAGAACTAGATATCCCTAGACAAGAAATGTCAATAGTCTATACTTTGAGATTAAATAAAGGATTCGGTTCAGAATTCCCAGTATGTTACCCAGATTGATATACACCCATGTAAGTCCATAGGATACAACAATAACAACAAAGATGAGGACAATAATCTGAATATAAATAGTGTAAATAATGATTCCTCCTCATCCCAGAAATTTAGACAAAAAGCATGTTTAGGTTATTCATGCATGACACAGAAACAAAGTGTGTGACAGACAGAGAATCAACTTTTCATTTATCATACAAATGTTCATCTTGTTCTAGATACAAGACAAGTTGTAACCATGGTTACACATGTACTTTCCTATTTTTTTTTTTTTTTCCTCAGCTGTATCAGTTCCACAAGAAGATGTCACTGGAAAACTTGATCTTGTTCAATTGAGCTGACTCAATAATGTGAGAACACAACAAATACAATTAATTTTATCTTTACTGTTTTTTTTTTTTAACCCTTTTTTTTAAGCAAGGCAATAAAGCCAGTAAGATGCAAAGGGCTACTGAGTGTTAAAGAATATGTAAAAAAAAAAAAAAAAAAAAAAATTATTAAGGAGAGATAACAATAAAAGAACAGGAATTAAGAAGACAGAAGATAATGACTGACATTGATCTTCAAAGATTTAAATGCTAAGTTAACTAGGAAGTAAGAAGCCAAAAGAGAGTTTGCCAAGCGAGAAGTATGAGAAAAGAAACTGTTAGCATGGAGCTTATGGTTACATCTACTCATTTTAACTGTAAAATGATGAGACCTAAGTACCATAGAGGAAAGTTCAGAGCATTTATCATGAAAGTATTTATAGAAAAAAAGCACAGGGAAGTTATGTTATGGCAGTGGAAAGTGACTGAAGCCAACTTGAAAGATCAGGACCAATAACATTACAGATGCTTTGAATTTTATCAAGAATCTTTAAATATATAGCAGGAGTACCAGAGCAGATGTTTTGTATTGTGGGTTGCTGCTATAAAGGGTAAACTCGGTGTTAAGAGATTTATATACAGATGGTATTAGAGCAATTATTAGTGGTCTTAAATCAAGCATGGAAGGATTTTAAATTCAAAAAAATTTGAAAGAAAAAACTTACCAAAGCTAAATCATGTGGGCCATCAACTGTCTTTCCATCATCATCTGGGCCCCAACTGTAAAGGAAACAAAACAGGGTTATTTAAATTTTCCACTTAACATATTTATTGTTATATGATGCACATATCATTTGTTGTATATTGTCTCCGACATGTATGTGCTTCTGTTGCAAGATTTTTATTTATCTAAATAACTTGTTGGTTACCCTCACTTGGCTTTGTTAAACACTGTTAGGTGGCACTATTAAACAGCTATAAAAACTTGAAACTTTGTCTCTTGACCCGGACATGGAAATATCTTTTCTTTAAGTGACTGAACTTACACACAATTCATAATTGCTAACTTTTAATGTTTTCTTCCTTTTACATGAATACTAGTGTTAATTAGTCAATTGTTATGTTAAAAAAAAAAAAAAAAAAAAAAAAAAATCACCCATGAAAAATATCACCTTGTTGAAATTTATTTCATTTCCTTCTACCTTTACAAGTAATGACGACCATTCATTTACATTGTGTAAATTTTGTTTGCCACTGTTTCTCAGTATGTACCAATATATATCATGGTATTATAGGGACCCCCTCAAAAAAAAAAAAAAAAAATGAACATGATGTATAAATTTATAGCATAGTCTTATAGGAAATACCCCTCTTCACAAAAAAAAAAAAATCAACAACAAAACCAAGAACATATATTCTTGTCATTCTTCATTAGTACATTTAGTAAAATTATATTGTATAGAAACTTTTAATGATAACTTTTCCAAAGACATA
The DNA here is from genome assembly GCA_903632075.3 of Acanthosepion pharaonis. NCBI lineage: Eukaryota > Metazoa > Mollusca > Cephalopoda > Sepiida > Sepiidae > Acanthosepion > Acanthosepion pharaonis. The sequence continues at coordinate 1,272,940 of CAHIKZ030005093.1, read as the reverse complement.
GATGGCATTATCTGAGTGCCCAACTATTCAAAGCCTTTCTAACATATTCAGTTATAGCTTATAAGGTAGCAGTGAATAGATTGGGGATTATTCCAAGGACATCTCATTTACATTCATTTTAAGTGCTTGGAAGCAGCTATCTTGAGAGAAATTTGTCATCCTGATCTATCCCAGAGACAAATGATTAAGAGCTATACCTACTTAGAATTGCTTTATGAATTTATTCATTCTGGTTTATGTAAATATTTCTTGGTTCGATTTTGAATTTTCTGTTATTTATTGCTACTTTCTAGCATATCGGGATTTATATCATCTGAAGTGAAAACAATCACTGAATATGAGACAGAGGAAAGAAAGGGGGCGAGAGAGACAGAGGAAAGAAAGGGGGCGAGAGAGACAGAGGAAAGAAAGGGGCGGAGAGAGAGAGAGGAAAGAAAGGGGGAGAGAGACAGAGGAAAGAAAGGGGGGGGCGAGAGAGACAGAGGAAAGAAAGGGGGCGAGAGAGACAGAGGAAAGAAAGGGGCAGAGAGAGAGAGACAGAGGAAAGAAAGGGGGCGAGAGAGACAGAGGAAAGAAAGGGGGCGAGAGAGACAGAGGAAAGAAAGGGGGCGAGAGAGACAGAGGAAAGAAAGGGGGCGAGAGAGACAGAGGAAAGAAAGGGGCGAGAGAGACAGAGGAAAGAAAGGGGGCGAGAGAGACAGAGGAAAGAAAGGGGGCGAGAGAGACAGAGGAAAGAAGAAAGAAAGGGGAGAAGGAGAAGAAGGAAAAAGAGAAAACAGATTGGTTGAAATGTTGAGAGAAAAAAAAAAAGCTTAAAATATTAGCTTGAATAATTCAACTCTCTTTTCTATTGGATTTTCTTTATTTTTTTCTTTACTTCTCTTATAGGCTAGATGTTTGTACAAGTTTTTTTCTCTTCATACTTGACAGATGTCATAAAATAAAAACAGATTTCAGGAATATTATCTTGGCATCTAATACATATACACATTGAGTTTTTTTTGTAATACTTTTCATAGAATACACAGCTACTACACACTGATCCTTGGCAGTGTACACAGACATTACATAATCTAATATTAGGCAGAAGTATTAATTCATATGTATATAATTCTATCCTATTTTTAAGGGTATTATGCTAATATATAAATAATATCTGAAAATTTATAATACAAAGCTCAGAAACCAGATTTTGTACATTTAAATTAAGTGTAGGCAATTTTGGAGGCACAGTGATGTAATACATAGCGGCTTGGATCAAAGAATCAGAGAGCCGAGCCCGAATTCCAGTCGAATCCATTACACTCATTTACATGCTAATACCCTTGGGAAAGGTATGAATCCTCTTCTTCTCCCCCCAGCTATGGGTAAATAGCAGGACAGACCGGGTTCTATAGCCTTGGATGGCAACAGGTCTACCACAGAAAGAAATGGCAACCTACTGTGGGAAAAGATACATGATTGCCTAAGTGTATATCACGCATGGTACATAACTGATTGATTGGCAATTTTGCAAAACTTTTGTTATGACATTTAAAAGTTATTAAATTTTTATTCAGATTTAAGAAAACGGGGCCATTCTTACAAAATAAAGATACCTTTTTTTTTATTCACTAAAGCAGACATTTAATATTGTGGAGTAAAATAAACTAACCAGAAAAATAATTATAGGTACAAGTCAACAAATGTGGTCTCTTAGATACATGGTTCCTTATCTACTGGTATTTGGGATGCTAATTGCTTTCTTTTTAAATTGTGACCTCTTCAAGTTGATGGTTAATCATCTTTTCTCCTAAATCCACATAATCATTTCTTACCACTCTTTCTTCTATTCATAACATACACTTCATTCAGCTTTTTCATTTCAACAGTAACCCTTTGAGTGACTTTGAAATTGGTTAAATTTAGTATTAAAAAAAGCTTAGCTGTATACTCTCTGTTATGGAGATATTAAGACATACTTATTTTGTCCGTTTTCTTTTTTCCTCTCATAATCCTGTGACAATAAGTATTGATTGACATTACTGATATGCCTGTTGTAAGACACTGTGTATCTAAAACCTCCAACTATATAGTCAACTTTGCTTTGTGGATTTAGTCACAGAAGTTTATATTCACCTGATGGAATGCATGCTAACTCCTAACCTGGTTTTGTTGTACATCTCTCTGTAGGATGTTATGACTTGGAGTCTTTAAATTAATGAATAATTACTGCTAAGAATTAATTAGTAGATATTCAGGATAACAACATTGTGAGTCTGAAGATGATAAAGTATGCAATGAGACAATAAAAACTATTAACACCCCTGCTAAGAGATCTACAAGAGGGACTGTATATCTTCACTTGTAGATAATTTTATACATAGATATTGTTGTATTACCATTACATTGTGTTCTTGACTTGGATTACATTGATTCTTTCAGGAAAATGACTTACTATCTTCATAATTTAATGTTAGCATTTGTCTATACCAGAGATTCTCAGAGTCCGGAGTCACATTTTTCCTTTTGCAGTCCCAGTTTTCTTCAATTTATTTTGAATTGGCATCTTTTTCACCATTATAATTATGACTAATATTCCATCTCAGTTTCTTGCCCGGCTAAAATTGATCCTCCTAGGAGCGAAGTGCCTCTTATTTGAGAATCATTCATCTACAATAATAGGAAGAGTTACATCACTTCCTGTTCCAATGGTAGATGGTTTTATCTTACTTTTAGCCAATAGTGGGTATGCAAATGGTGAAATAGCAGCTCAGAACATGAAATTGATCTGCTGAGTTCAAATTCCAGTCAACTTTGTTAGTCCCTTTTGTGCATATACTCTTAGGAGAGGTATAGATCCTTCTTTTCTCTTTCCAGATATGGGTTAAATAGTGCAGGCTGAGCTCTTCAACTCTGGTTAGTAACCAGTCTAAAAATTCAAATCTGGTTGGCCATAAGGCTAGCAACTTCATTCTATAAAACACTACTTGTTGCAGAAACCACAGCTTATTGAGAGCTGTGGTTCCATATGCCAATGGGGCCTACAGGAGTTGAATGAGTGAGCGTTAGCCAATAACATATAAATTATGTGAACAAAAGCTACCCGATACCATCCCTTGATAACAGACATAATGAGGTTTTAAACCGAAGGGCTTATTGACCTTTATGTACCTTCTGAATGTCAAAGCATTTCAGTTGGGGGTTTGTACATGTGTAAAAATTTCAAATGTATTGCCTCAAGATGTCAATGGCAGCTGTAATTAATTTTGAACTGTTTCACAGTTTAACTAATCTTTGCCTTATTTTACAGATACACCATTTGTAAATAAATGACCCTTGACTGTATAAAGTTACAATCCCAAGATGATTCCCAATGTTTTTCACTTACTACCTATACTTTTCCAGATTCAAAGTCTGGAAAACACTATCTCTAATGTATAATCAGAATTTTAAGTTAAGGAATTATGTTGTTGTTTCACATTGTCATAGTCAATGGAAATTCTAATCTTGAGGTATGGTGTCAACAAGACTCCTCACAATTCAAGAGCTTTAATTCAAATTTTCCCTAAGTGCCTTTTCAGTTTTCTGGGTGGTGTTCCAAATGCACCCATTACTACAGGAATTAGCTCTACATTCATGTTTTATAGCTTCTTCAGCCCTCTAGTAAGATCTTGGTATTTTTAAATCTTTTCAGTTTCTTTGGTGTCACTCTTGTATCATATGGAACAGCAAAGTTAATAATTTGACACTTGCTATTCTTATCTACAACAATAAAGGCTTTGTGATTCAATGACATGATCTTGTGAGTCATTTTCTATCATTGCCTATGGTGAATGTTCATACCACTTCTCTTTTACACTGAAGCCAAACTTATGGCATAGCTCCCAATGGATTCTCCTACCAATCAAATCATGGCTTACAATGCCAACTTGGGACATTCAGTGAGTATACAGTTAACAACAATAATAATAATAGGAATTATTATTATATACCTTATTATTTAGACAAGTATGGTTGTTATACTCAAGTTTTGGGTGGTTGTACCATTTGGCCTTCTTCAGGTGTCTATCATTGTACTTGGTAATCTTCTTGAAACTTTGAACAAATCTTTTATACAACTAATAGGGATAGATGGGTGTTATTCAGATTTCCACATTTTAGGGTTATTTAATATCAGCTGTTGTTGTTTTCTTCTTATTCTTCATCATCATCACCATCAGTACTGATGTATTTCTTCTCATATGGCCAAGTGAATTAAAACATTGGGTAAACTATATCAGATTCCCTGGCAATTATGAGTTCAATCCCTGGGTTTGGTAGTACTGAAAAGTCACATATTCTGATTCAGTGGAAGAAATGAACAGGTGACACAAAGGTAAATAATACTCATCAGTATCAACTGATATAAGTACAGAAAGAAGAATGAGAATAATCTCTCTCTTTGGATTGAATAAAAGGTTAGTTTTAGCTCAAAATTTAAAGAAGGTTTCCACATATGATGACAAATACATGAAGAAGGCTGTAGAGTACAACAGCCAAGATGAGCATGCTGGCCTGAATAATATGGTAATACTTTTATCACAACATAAAACTTCAGAGTTTTGATTTTAAAAACTTTCTTTTTGACATGTTATGTTTTGCTAAAATGGGTCTTCCAAAACACATTCTACTCTGGAATTGTTTATTTGTGATTCACCCTGATAAATGTAGTCAAATGACTAATTAGACTGAAGTCCAATAAACAAAACAGATAAATAAATCTTATCTCGATTTTAATTAATTATTGAGTAAATCAGGCAAAATAAAGAGTCAACAAACGTAATAACCTATTCCACTCAACTCTTAACATTGTTAAATGCTTGCTTAAAAGTCATTGAAATACTCCCCAAAAATGCATATATAAGTATTTCTGTAGATATACATACCAGTTTTAGACTTGGTAGTTTTTTTATTATTCATTCGAATAGAGAAAAAACAAACATGCGCACACACAAGAATTCTATTCATTATTTTTATTTAAAATGACATGTAAACAAAAAAGTATACACTAGAAATTCTTTAAGAAAATATTTAAAAAGTTTAAGATGACTACATTTGAAATAATAAGTGAAATCCATTATTGATTTTTGAGAGGTCAATGGCTTTGCTATTATTAGTAATTATCAAATATTATTATTAAAACTGGTTGTTTTTTTACAATAATTCTCATCTGTTTTTCAAGTTAAAAAATGAAAGAATTTAGAAAATATTTTTAAAAATGTGCAGGTAACAATTGTTATAGGTGTGGAAAGGGGATGTATTGATTGATTGGTTTTTATGGTTTATCGACCATATTTAAATTAAAAAAGTATACATTTTTTAAATTGTAAGAACTTTTTGGAGATAATAATGGTTTATTGTTACAAGTCTTACTAATAACTTAAAGGAGAAGACGTGGATTCATAACTCTACCAAAGTTATTTGCATGTAAGTGAATATAATGAATCCAACTGGAAATGGAACGTGGCTCTCCAATGAACAATTTTGATACATTACTCCTCACACATACCCAAGCAGTCACACATTTAGGTACTGGTCAGGCTTGGCACGGCTTAACTTCAGTGTTTGTATTAGAACTGGTGTTTCAATGTGATATGCAGTAAGCCTTGTGGAAAGTGGAATCAGCAAGTTGAGTTCAAATTTCAGCCTAGGCTTTTGCATCCACTTTTACATTAATGACATTAGCAAAGACATCTCTTTTTGCCCCCAATTATGGATTAAATAAAGTAAACTGGTCTCTCTAGCTTTGGGGGGTAGCTAGTCCGGAAGAAGGACAATCATGAATATGAAACCTTGGAGAATGCAACAGGGAACCACTCCAATATCTTTTGTGAGAAGTCAATTCACAGATATTAAAAAGGAAGCCTGGGGAATGTCATCATCTACACCCTGAAAAGACATGGCACTGAAAGAAAAAAAGTAGACTCTTAAGAAGACCTTATTCTCCTCTCATGATGACTTATAGTGACAGTTCTTTATTTATATTCTTTTGGCCATTTTTATATTCTTTTTAATTAGATTGGAAGTCTGCAATTAAATATTTTCAGACATTTTTGGTTTTTTACCTGTTTCTTCATTCATTAAAAAAAACAACCCCCCCCCCCAAAAAAAAACAGTAAATCAAGCTATTCAAATAATTCCAAATTGACACCTTTCATACAATTATAAACAGCATGGGTGACAAAAAAGTTGGTTGATTTTTTTTTTTTAGGGGTATATCAATTCCTTATGGGTCATTTAATACTGAAATTTAATTTTCTTGAGAGCATTAGTAATTTCATTTACAAAAATTTATAGCTGGTAATATTTTTTTTACTATGAAAATACATTGCTGGTATTTTTATACTTTCATAGTGTTTTGACCCCAGTTTGGGTTTTAACTATTTGCTTGTAGCTGGGACCCTAACAGATACTACCACCCAGGTCAGGGTGCACTTAGGAACAGCAGCAATTAAGAGGTGGTTCAATGCTCCTGGAAAACCTCCTCATCAGCGGCATTGTTGCTGGATGTAGTTTATCACCATACCCAGGATAGCAAAAATGCTGATAAAAAGCAGTCAAAAAGCAAAGGAAATCATCTAACAAAAATGTTTAGAATATTGAAAATATTTCATTTGAGAATCTCAAGAGATCAACATCATTATTTCCATATTATAATTCTTAGTTAGCTTATACTTCCAATACCACATAAATAAATGGCCTATTCCGTTTTGATTATGAGAAAAGACAGAGAAGACATAGAGACGCTGGTTGGTTTCAGTGAGAAAGCGATGAGGCCTGCTTCAAGAAAATGGAAAAAACTTTAAATTTTATGTCTTTTCATTTGTATCCTCTTACCTCTTTAAGTAATAACCGACATTCATACTTATGATTGTTATTGCAAATATTTTTCTAAAACTGTTAAATATTTGAACTTAACAATGCCTTAGAGGAATTTCCACTGGTATTTTATAGTCACAGATACAGATATAGCTTCTGTTAACCTTTTTTTCTGCTATCATATAATTCTGCTTATTCCTTCATTAGCCCTAACATTATTTCAGACAAACAATGAACCATTCTAGTTTGTGAGGATAGACAGAAGGAAAGATATATCAAAGGTGTTGTTTGGTTTTAGGGAAAGAAAGTGGAATGAGAAAGAAGGAAAGTAAAGGAAGACACATACTCTTAGGTATTTGACATCTGCTTCAGTGAAATGGAAAACCTTGTCAATTTTTAATCTTTTCATTTGTACCCTCTTACTTCTTTAAATAATGACCTACATCCCTACTTATGATTGCTCTTGCAATATTTTTGCAAGTTGTTAAGCTCAAATATTTAATGATGCAATACAGGAATTTCCATAGGTATTTTAGTTGTAAAACTTGTAAGGATCTTATTCAGTCATTAAATTAGGAATTATAATTCATCAGAAAATTAAAATAGGAAAACCATTAAATTTTCACAAGTACTACTAGTTTATTAGTTGTAGTAATAATAGTATCATCACAACCACCACTGATAATAGAATAATGGCTTCGATGTTATTCAAACAGTTGGAAAGAAAAAAACAAAAAAAAAATAGGGTTACTATTTTACTAAAAATATTTCTAATTTCAAAGGCCTTCCTTTTAAATTCACCTTTTCAGCTATCTTTAAAGTAATGTTTTACTTACCTGCAACTGTAAATATCATTAATCTGCATATGTTTGTTGAAGGCAGTGGCTTCAAGACCATCAGTTAAGGGTCCGTCTAAAACACGCAACCCTGGATAAATAGATAGATACAGGTTTATAAATTCTTAAAAAGCATGTGGTAGAGGTCACTTTTTCATTTTAATAAATAAAATGAATAAAAGATAGACATGCACAGAACTTACACTTTCTGTAAATGCAAATTTATAATTTGATTAACCAGACTTTTTTTTTTACCTTACTATAAAAACATTGTTTTGTTTAATATATATATATATATATATATATATATATATATATATATATATATATATATAATATATATATAAATAATTGGAAAATTCTATAGATTTAGGGATAGGTGCAAGCTATGTTTAGAAGAAAAAAATCAGCATAATAAAATATAAAGATCAATGCAAACTATTAAATCGGAGAGAACTAATTATGAAATGTAGACATAGAAATAAATTCAAAATTACATAAGAATACATGTGCATATATGTGGGGGTGTATATGTGTGCGTATAGTGGCATATATGTATGGACATGTATGTATGAAGATATGTATGCATATAAGTGTATTGGACAGCATGATTTATTTCATTGGGTGCTATGGTATTACCCACAATCTATAAATCTATATAATTCAACTAATTTACATTAATCTTAACAGGTTTAAGTTTAAATCCCCCATCACTTATTAATAATATTGGACACCTGTAGTACAAAAACTATTTACTGTGAATCACAGAAAAACACACTTGGGCTCATATAAGAAATGGCATATAGTAGGAATGGATATTAAAATACAAACAACGAAAGGTTCTGATAAAATGACTAAATATTTGAAGGACCCTTTTGAAAAAAATTGTAAGTGAAATTTATAAAAATAAAAATTAAATAAAAATGCCAAATGTATTGCTATTGAAACATACAATGTGTTGGACCATAGACACTACCACAAATTTCTACTTAAAAAAAGGAAGTTTGTATCAATACAATGCTGGTCTATATTAACAGTCATGCTTGGGATCGGGGTGAGTTCTGCTTCACCCTTGGGGGAAACAAATGCCTCCATTCTTATTACCAGCCTCCATGTCTGGATGAGTAGATGGGCAAGGGGTTGGTAAGGAGAGGACCTGACATAGCAGAACTTGTCTCAAGTATCACCTACCAACTCACCTGGAGGAACAGGCAAAGCCATGAGTAAAACATCTATTTTATAATGAGAAACAGGTTTTGCATTCTTATTTCTTGACATGATGTTTGTCTTTCATCGTATTACTGTGTGAGCATTCTGCATACCCTTCTGCAACTTTTGGTGCACACTGACAAGATTGAGAATTGTAATTATTGGCAGAAAACTTGGGGAAAAATTGCTACCCATAGCTGATGGGGAGAAGAAATGGATTCCTACTTTTCCCAAGTATATTTGTGTGTAAGTGAATGCAACAAACTCAACCGGAATTGGAACTCAGTTCTCCAATTTCTCATTCCAAGCCATTATCCATTACACCACTTGCACAACTAAGTTTACAGCACCTAAATGGGACATGGCTGTGAACATATATATATATATATTGTGAGATTACCACACTTGCCCACCAGATACCTTGTGCAGACATATTTAATGATTCTACCAATCAATTTTTCTCAAGTATAATCTCTCAGAATCAATCTGCACACATGTTTATACAAAACAGGACATCTCTACATACGCACCTTCATTCACTCCTTCTGTATTCTCTCCTTTTACGATAGTAGATAAGTTTGCTTATCACACAGTTCACACTCCTCTCTTGTCTTTTGCCCAGGAGTAGAGGTTTATCTCTCATTTCCTGCTTAGGATTGGGTTTCTGGTTCTTTTTAAAATCTTTGTTCACACCCAATAACCACTTGCATCTTAGTAGTATTAGCACTTTGCATGGGGTGAATTGATTAAAAAAAAAAAAAAAATTATTAATTATCTCTAATTGGATCACTCCACCAGCAATATATAACCTATTCACTTCTGTTACATATCAAAAGTTCATCCTCACCTGACACTTTTGCTCCATATGCCACACCTACAGCACACACAGCATTTGGAACAGCAGCAATTTCCCCAGCACATCGGGTCCCATGATGATTGGTAGCTGAAATTTTCAGAAACATTTCATTGGTACCTCAGAAGAGAAGGGTTTTACACTTACCACTTTAATTGATATTCAAAGAACATGACAAGAATTAAGATGATCAATAAATACTTGAAAGAATTTCTAACCTTTGGGTTGTAATGAAAACTTTGTATCTCTTTTTATTAAGCTAGTGGGGTGGTGGGAAGCCTAGTTCTGGGGATTCCAATCTTGTGGCAGCATATCCTTCATTGCACTAAAGAAAAAACGTTAGTGTAGATACCAATGCAACAGCAGTTGTGAGTAAAAGGCAATTTTTGTCCTTGGCATGCACATATATATATATATATATATATATATATATATATATATGGGTACCTCATTAAAACTGGCTTACATCCTGCAACTATGGGGAAGTTGGAACCAATCAATAAAGATGTAAAATAAGGCAACCATAGATGAGATATTTGTCTACTAACCATACCAAATCAGTGACATTTGTTTATTATGGTTACTTAATATAACTGTCATGTTCTTAACTTTCTTAAGCTTAGACTTCTGACCAAACTTGCACACAGAAAAGTTCTACCAAGTGACAACTCTAATGGCATTCAAACAAATGATCACCCTGTAAGGCAATATATAAGTAATAAGCATGTATTAGCCCTATTCTGTTAATGTGTTAATTTCAGACAGATGACAATTCTATTCCTACCGAGTTTCAGGGAATTACCATAGAAAAAAAAAACATTGATAATGTATTTATATCGTAAAAATTAGCAGCAATGCATTTATACATATAATAGTTCTAGACTGCCAGTAACACATGCATTAATTCCGCTTTACTAATGAAACCTCTCGTAAAAGCCACAGGCTATGCATTTCCATGATATAAACAATCACGAGAGATGCATTTCCATGATAAAAACATCCTATGAAAGTGAATTTATACATTTTCTTTGTTCTTTGGGAATTTACAACAAAAATATTAAACACTATGTATTTATTAGATTGTTTATTTACACTATTTTATTGTTTATTGGGATGGTTGGCAAAACATTGGCTAATTGCCAATTGATTCAACCTTTATAAAATGGTAAATAAAGATTTTTTTTATAGTTGGTTCACATATTTTAATAATTTAGTAAATCTTTATAAATTTATGAATAAAATATTGTTTTCATATTTATCTCTTTATAAATTGGTAAATAATAAATATTGCATTGCATCAGTTTTCATACAATTGTATTAGTTTTTAGAATGTTGTAAATAAGCAAATAATCTAAATGATTACCAATCTTCCTCTTAAAACAATTTTTAATGGAAAATATGTTTCTCAAATCCAGTAGCTGTTATTGCTCTTTCCTGTATCAATGGGTGTTTCCTTCCTAACCTTTTATTTGATGTACTGTGGAATGTCAGGATCTTCATTATGTCATTATTTTCTCCTCAAGTTACATGTGGCATCCAGCAAGTGTAAATTAATCAGGTGTGTACAGAATCTAGAGATCATATAAAGATAAGTTCATAATTTAGAATCCAAATTTAAGCCTTTTCTAAGACTATGATTAAAGCAGAAATAGCTGACCTTAATTATTTGTTACATTAGTTCACATGCTAAATCTAATATGAAAATTTTGACATCCATTTTATGTAGGTACATCCATAAATCTATAACCTAATTTAAAATAACAAATACTTTGTGGAGTATAAGGTCATTTGGAATTACCTTTTATAAAAACACACTGTTTCTTTAGAGTACTTACTTGAAGTATCTCGAGGCATAGGGTCAGGATCATCATCATTTAGATCCCAGCTTCCTTTAGCACAATAGTTTTCTTCAAGATCTGGATTGTTCCATTCAACACCTGAGCAAAAGAAAAAATTATAAAAAAAATATTGATAAAAAAAAAAAAATATTGATAAAAAAAAAAAAAATTTTAAATTTCTGAAAATTAGAAAATAATACCAAGTATTCTTAATTTTTTTTTTTTTTTTTTTTACATATCAGTTATTGGTTTTAATATTTTAAAGAAAATTTGAATAGGGGTCTAGAGAGTAAGAATTAGACATATAAAAAAGAAAACAAAGAGAGAGGGGGAAAAGAGAGTGATATATAGGATATGTCAAAGAGAGAGTCAACAGGAGAGAATATGGTGGGGGAAGAGAGAAAGGATTAAAGGAGACAGATATCAAGGGAGAGAGAAAGGGGTCAATGAGTGCAGCAAACAGAAACAGAGGGAAGGAGAAAGGTTCAAGTATTGAGGGAAACAGAAACGGAGGGAGAAAGGGTCAAGGATTGAGAGAAGCAGGCAGAAGGGAGAGAATGAAACAGAGAGAAGGTAGGAGAGGGAGGGTTAAGAATTGAGGGAGGCAGAAACAAAGGGAGGTAAAACGAGTCAAGTATTGAGGTAGACAAAGGAAGGGAGAAATGGTTAAGAAATGAGGGAGACAAAAACAAAGGGATGAAGAAAGGGTCAAGGACTAAAGGAGACAAAAACAGTGAAAGGGAGAAATGATCATGGATTGAGAAATACAGGAACAAAAGAATAAGAGTCAAGGATTGAAGGACACAGAAACAAAAGAAGGGAGAAAGGGTAAAGGAGACTGGGGATAAACTGAAAATGGGGGAGGGGAAAAGGGTCAATGATTGAGGCAAACAGAAACAGAAGGAGAGAGAAAGGGCCAAAGATTGAGGGAGACAAAATCAAAAGGAGGGAGAAAGAGCTAAGGATTAAGATAGAAACAGACTTAAATGGTCCAGGATTGAGGCAGACAGAAAGAGAGTGTCAATGATTGAGGGATCGAGAGAGACAGAAACAAAGTGTGGGAGTAATGGTCAAGGATTGGGGTAGGAAGATACAGAGGACAGAGGACGAAAGAAAAGGTCAAGGATTGAAGGAGACAGAAACAAAAGGAGTGTGATATAGTCATGGAGAAAGGGAGGGAGATAATATGATCAAGGATTGAGGGAGACAGAAAGGGATAGAGTGTCAAGGATTGAAGGAGAGAAACAGAGGCAGGGAGTAATGGTCAAGGATTAAGGTAGACAGAAACAGAGGGAGGGTGACATGGGAGGGTGACATGGTCAAGGATTGAGGCAGATAGAAAGGGAATAAGTGGCAAGGATTGAGGGAGACAGAAACAGAGGGTGAAAGGGTCAAGTATTGAGGGAGGTAGAAACAGAGGGTGAAAGGGTCAAGGATTGAGGGAGGCAGAAACAGAGGGTGAAAGGGTCAAGGATTGAGGGAGGCAGAAACAGAGGGTGAAAGGGTCAAGGATTGAGGGAGGCAGAAACAGAGGGTGAAAGGAGTCAAGGATTGAGGGAGGCAGAAACAGAGGGTGAAAGGGGTCAAAGATTGAGGGAGGCAGAAACAGAGGGTGAAAGGGTCAAGGATTGAGAGAGGCAGAAACAGAGGGCAGGAGAAAGTGTAAAAGGAGCTAATGATACAGAGAGAAAGTAGGAGAGAAAGAAGTTCTAGGAGAAAATGGGAGAGAAACACCTTGAAATAAAGTGAGAGAAAGAGTAGCAACTGTACTTCTTTCATTTTTTATATAATAAAATCACATGTTTGATAACTCCCATGTGAAGAATCTGGTATATTAACTCAAAGCCATTAGTTGGTAAACACACACCACTTTGATAAGTGAAGCCAGTTCAAAGATTAAGTAATGTTTATGTTTAATACCAGTACAAAGTGTCACAACCTGTTTAGTTATCAAACCAAAGGAACTATTTGTGTAGTTTTAAAGCATACCATTTCGTTGGAGTTAACTACAGTTGAATGGAAACATGTTTTGATGATTGAGAGGCTTTCATATAAAATCAACTTGTAAGGTTTGATTTTCAACAATTTTAGAGATATATGAAATTAAACATGGGTTGTACAAAAAAACACAAAGAAAAAACAACTTTTTTTAATAATTAATGCTTCAAGGCTAGAAGCAGACAAATGCTCTCACAATTAGGCACACTATTTCAATATACAGCTTTAACACTATCACATGAACAGCTAGAGGCACTGGAAATCTATAGTGTTTTGGAAATTTACAAATTTGTAAAATTCATAGATTCCCAAGACCATATCTTATAGTCAGGGGGGCTAAATTTGGTGTCATTAGCAAGACAAATCAATTTACTTTCATATAAAATCAACTTGTAAGGTTTGATTTTCAACAATTTTTGAGGTATATCAAATTAATTACATTAACATCACATATTTGAACTTTGCCACAACTCAGTCAAGATGCCAGGGATTTAAGAAATGGAACCTCTTAAGAGCTGACAGCATAACAAAACTCTTTAACAAAAATAAGTCATATTTTGTTATAAAGTAAATGAGAATTTTATTCCTAAGAGACTTCTTTTCAAACATACCAAACCATGGGCCATGCTGTTGCAATTTCAGTAGGTTTATATAGTGTGGGATTGCAAAAGCAAAGAATAACAAAAAAGGAATATAAAAAACAAAAAAAAATTACATGACTGTAAATTGATAATAGCAAAATGAAAAAAAATAAAATGTGGACAATTTTGTTTTGAAATTAAATGCTCAAATGTTAGATACATATTATACAATAGTAAAGCCATTTGAGTAACATTTTTTCCACTTAAAACTAATCTGGATATCAGCACATGTTTTACTTAAAAAATATGCAACAATCTAGTATTGAAGTTAATGTCATCTTGTGGGGGGGGTGGCAACAAAGATATTAGTTTGGGATGACTGGTTAGACTTTGGGTATTGATGGCAGTATGATATATTTTTAATTAAAATTCTTTTTATTTATTAAAAAAATAAAAGCAATTTCTTAAAATCCCTCTACCACCAGCAAAAAAAAAAAGAGAGAAAAAAAAAAAAGAGAGAAAAAAAAGAGAGAAAAAAAAAGAGAGAAAAAAAGAGAGAAAAAAAAAGAAAAAAAAAAAAAAAAAAAAAAAAAAAAAAAAAAAAAGAGAGAGAGAAAAAAAAAGAGAGAAAAAAAGAAAAAAAAAAAAAGGAGAATTTGCACATAAGTGAATATAACAAACACAATTGAAATTGGAACTTGGCTCTTCAATTAACAATTCCAAGCCCTTATCAATTGCACCACCCACACAGCCAAGCTTACAGCATCTGGTATTCCTGTCTCGGTACTAACCAGACTCAGTGTTACTTTGGTAATCAGACAGGAACTGCTGTTTCAATGTGATGTAGCCATAAGCTGTTTTTTTTCTATTTTTATAAATTATAAAATTAAAAAAAATAAAAAAAATTTCAATTTCAGAGTGGTCTAAAAGTTTTTCAGGGCAATTAAAGCTGCTGTGTTTTTTTTTTTTTTTTTTTTTTTTTCAGGATAATTCAGGAACAATGGTGAAAAAAATTAGTCTGAAGCCCTGACGACAATAACATTGATTTGCATATACATAAAAGACATGATATTTATGGATAACTGTGAATGAGTTTTCATAACTTTCCAAAAATGTCACTCCAAAATATCAATAGACAAAATGAATATGCCTAACATTAAATTTCTGTTAATGAGTGTTATCAAATTTTTTGTAGATAAATGATGTTTTCAATTTCAAAACAATAGTTTCTTAACCTTTATATTATTACAGCAGTAGTATGGAATGTAAGCCATGTTTTTTACTGTCATAATTTAAAATTTTAGACAATAGACTCACACATCAGAGATTGTATAAACATAGTTGCGATGCCAACAATAACCAATTGTTTTCTTCTTGCCTTTAGCATTGATAGTCAAACCCACATATCTTAGGTTATTTCAGAGTGAGCACCATTTATCATAGAATAGTTTTCTCTTTCCTTTTTTTGCAAAGATTAGAATTGCTCTAATGTTGACTGTATAGATTTTATCAATACATAGCTTTATTTAAAAAAAAAAAAAAAATTTCACTCCAAACAACTGATAATGCCACTAGGATGCAGGAGGTTACAGGGAGTGAAAGAGAAGACATTAGTGAGGAAAGGACAATAAAGGAACAGGGTTCAGGAAAACAGAAAATGGTAACTGATGTTGCATTTAAATTTTTGAAGATTGTAAGTGGCAGGGACGCAAAAAATCAGAAGGGTGTTCTACTAATGAGAAGTGCAAGAAAAGAAACTATAAGAATAGAAGTGGCGGTTGCATCTAATGAGTTCAACAGCAAAATAATGAGACCTAATTGCCAATCTAGTAGTACACTTAAATTCATGTGGTTGAGGCACTACGGAAAAAGCTCATCAGATGAGTTTCCATGAAAATATTTATAGAAAAGACAGGTGGAAGCTATGTCATAACAATGAGAAAGTGGAAATGCCAGGTTTGGATCAAATGCATTATGGACCCTTCTTGGAATTTTTTCAAAACACTTGAGATATATGGCAGGAGCGTCAAATCAGATATGGCAACGGCATTCAATGCATGGATGAATGGTAGATCTTTACTATGATTTTCAAGAAAATGTAGGAGTTAACAAAAAAAAAAAAAAAAAGATGATAGACATTCCAGTTTAAAAAAAAAGGAACCATTCTTAGCTGACTTCCGACGTCTGTCGAACTCTCTGCATTAGCAGAGAGGAACCCAGACAAAGCTTTGCCGAAGGGCAAGGTTTCGTCCGGGGAGGTAGACAGGGCCTGAACCCGTCAAGGCGGATTCAAAGGCTATATTTTTGGCCGAGCCTACGGGCTCAGATCAACCCACATTAAACTCGGCCTTGTGCCACATTCAATCCACGTGGGGGGATCGATAAATACTCAGAGTAAAATAACCCTTCAAGTATATTTATCAGTTAAAATTTGCTATAATTTTTACAAAAATTATTATAAAAATAAGAAAAATTTGTTATATTTCTAGGGGATGAGTGTTCAATATCATAGAGTGTCTTTAGAAACATATGCCTGCATATGTGGTTAAAATGTTTGGTTTCTAATCATGAGACTAGGGTTGAATCTCACATTGTCAATTTGTCAGGAATATGACTTCGTGATATTATTGGCCTGGGCAAGTGATCCCAGCATGTGACATCTTTGAAAAGGTTCCTGAAAACCATACCAGTTGACTTGAACGTTGTAAGTGAAATTGTGTAGATGCAACTGATCCTTGATGGTTGTGCTAGTGTGAAGCCACATGACATCTTGATCGAGGGTTTGAGTGTGCTGGCCTTATTTGTTCAAAATGTTGATTATGTCTAATCAATATAGTTGGCTTGGCTCTATAAATGTTGAACAAACACAAATTTTATATATATATATATATATATATATATATATATATATATATATATATATATGTGTGCGTGTGAAAGAGAGTAACAGTGTGAGCATAGGAATCGATGCTGCATAGTGACTGTCAGTCACACACTTCAATCATGTGATGTTGATGCCTATGTTTATTTATATATATATATATATATATATATATATATATATATATATATATATGTGTGTGTGTGTGTGGAAACATGGGTAAGCATGCCTGCAATAAAAAGAGAGTGTGTAAAAGGATGATTGCAACACAGTTTTTTTTTTTTTTAACTCTTCAAACATCAGGAATGTTTGTTTTAAAAAGCAATGATTAGTATTGGAATAAAACCTAAGCATGATTTTTTTTTTTTTTTTTACTAGCAGTATAACCTGTCTTCAACCAGGTCTTTCATTATTGGGAATTTTTGCCATTCAATTGGAGCAGTTTAAGTTTAAAGTCAGTCCACCCAAAAAATCAATATTAGTAACAACATTTGAGTGCAACTGAGGCACATCCCTAAATTGGGAGAGGGAGGGTTAACAATTTTAATTGGGGAGGGGCTGAAAAGTGAACTGTATAATAATAAATAATAATATTGTAATTTAAACTATTTATTTGTATTAAAGTTTTTATGAAAGATATATATCCAAGAACAGATAGTAAATAGTAAAACGTTACTGAGAGTTATAATGTACAGGAAGTAGTGGAGAGCCATTGTCGCCAACAATTTGGACTCAAAATTAGCACTGAAGAATTATCTATCAAACAAAAAAAAATTCATTAAAATCAGATGAAAACTGTGGAAATGCATAGACAACATACAACACATACACATTTTGAGAATTATAGATATAAGATTGAGAATTTACAACAAAAATACTAAACACTATTTAATCCCTGCTGCAGATGACTGCTCAGACACATTTGTGTTTGTTCAACACCCATAGAGCCCACTTGTGTTTTTACTGCAACTGTGCTGAGTGGACCTTAATTACACTTTCTGAGAGAGAAAGTTCATACTCTGACATAATCAGCAAAATATGAATAATGCCAGTACACTCAAAATCTCAGTCATGAGGACTTATGACTGTCTTAGCACAATCATCAGTGGTTTCCAAGCAGTTCTGTCTATTCAGTTTCACTCATGAAGGCTAGGGTTAAGCTGGGGTATAGTTTTCAGGAACTTCCCAAAGCTGCTGCATGCTGGGATTGCCTCTCCAAAGTGATATGAGGAAATCACCTTCCTGATAAATTGACCATGGTGAGAATAGAACTTGGGTCCCATGGTCAGAAAGCAAACATTCTAACCATTCAGCCATGTGCACACAAGATTACTCACACACACACACACATATATATATATATATATATATATATATATATATATATATATATATAAAGAAATATAGTCTTAAGGTGTGCTATATTTATGGGATAAAGTGCTCAATATCAGAGATAGAGCATGTGTAAATATAAAAGTGAACATTGAAGTCAGGTTGTTTCATGTTTCATGCTGAACACAATCATCAGGCCTGACGATTGCATCTAGCATGAAACAGCCTGTCACCTCTAAGTGTTGACTTCAATGTTCACTTATATATATATATATATATATATATATATATATATATATATATATATATACACACACATAAAAATATAAAAGTCTCAAACATTAATATTCCATGGTTATAATTTATTACATTGGAATTTGTAGGTCTGATGAATTGAATTGTGATTACGATTCCAATGTAATAAATTATAACCATGGAATATCAGGGTTTGAGCCTTTTATATTATATTCTTGCTCTGTTTTGTACATAGAACTCTACCTGGATTTTTATCCTCTTGGAAATATATATATATAACTCAATCTTTCAAATTTCAACATAAGTTGTTTTGTGTTATTGGTAAATTTGCTAAAATTTATATCAACTTTTATTTTAAATTATTACCCCCAGCCTAGTAATTTTGAATGATACTCCATTTGTTTTTGACAATTGTTCTATGTGTAGTTAGGCAACTGTTTTTTTTTTAATTCTGGCATTTTCACATTTGATAGAATCAATTTCAAGTCACTCAAGGCGATGTCATATAAATGGTCAAACTGTAATTTGTGTG
Source organism: Acanthosepion pharaonis (assembly GCA_903632075.3). Lineage (NCBI taxonomy): Eukaryota > Metazoa > Mollusca > Cephalopoda > Sepiida > Sepiidae > Acanthosepion > Acanthosepion pharaonis. The sequence continues at coordinate 1,253,785 of CAHIKZ030005093.1, read as the reverse complement.
TGCGTGTTTGTTAAATGATCCTAACATCATGTAAATACATGTAAATATGTTATCTCGCTTGTTTTCTAAAAAAAAAAAAAAAAAAAAAAAAAAAAAATAAAATAAAATAACCACACAGATATTAAAATATATCCATGGAGAGTAGCTGGTAGCAATTGCAAAGTCATTGAAAGATTAAAAAGATCAAAATAAATCAGATATAATTTTTTTATACAATGATATTTACCTTGTACAAGGCTCAAGAGCCACTCGAGGTAGAAGGTTACAGAGTAAAAACAACTTCCCCAAGCAAGGCAATAATGCCACCAAGACACAAGTGGCCAGTGGAAGAGAATGAAGAGACTTTAGAAGGAACCGGAAACACAATTCTAAACAGGAAACAAAGAATAAACCTCTACACCTGTTCAAAAAATATTGGAGTGAGGGGGAGAGAGTATGTACTGGATGTTTTTTTGCTTTTTTTTTTATAATGTCAACCATAATTGGGATCATCGAGCCAATGCGAATGATCCTTTCTTTAGCAGCATATATTTGCTTTGCCAGGGTGACATATAGTTTTGAATTCAGAGTTTTCCTTCACCTAGACTGGTTGCTACCCAAGGCTACAGAACCCAGACCATTCTACTATTTACCCATAGCTGAGTGGAGAAGAGTTGGGTTCATACCTTTACCAAAGGTATTAGCACATAAGTGAATGTAATGAACTCGACTGGAATTTGAACTCAGCTCTCCAATTCCTCAATCCAAACTGCAATCCATTACTCTAGTGTGCCTCCAAACCTATCTACTCCTATTAATTTTGTTCTGAATACTTTCATTAATAATGTTTCATTATAAAACGTATTGCATTGTTAGGGTTATTAATGTTGTTTTTGTTGTTACCAATGTTTCAACAAATTCATTTTACAGCCTTCCTTTGGAAAGTACAGGAGAGGTTTTTCTTCTTTTTTTGTTCTTGGTAGCATAAGTTAGAAAATAGTAAGAAAAAAAAATAAAAGAGAAGCTGGATGGGGTCTAATGATCACAGAATTATAAGCAATACAAGCAATTCCAATAATACTATACATTAATTATGATTCTACTACAATCCTTACTGTGCTAAGGGTAAGGGAAAAAGAAAGAATGGGAGGGAGAAAGAACGGGGGTGAGAGAACGAACGGGGGTGAGAGAACGAACGAGGTGGGGGAAGAAAGAAGAAAAAAAAAAAAGAAAGAAGAAAAAAAAAAAAGAAAGATGCTTCCCTGATCACTACACTCTTGAACTGTTCAAATCTAGGACTAATTGCTACCTTCCCCACAGTGTCCCTTACTTCTTACTCTGTAACCCTCTACCTTGCATGGCACTTGGGCCTTGTATAGAGCGAACATTATTGTAAAAAAAAAAAAAAAAAAACACACACACACAGCCCCTTTCATCTTATTTTGTATAGATTATGCCTCTGATGGAAGCCAGAAGAATGAATCTGCTGAAATGCTGTTAGTGAGAAATACGACAAAATCAATGAGATCAGAATTAATCAGATCCAGAAATCAATGAGATCAGAATCAATCATATTCAGAAATCAATCAGATCAGAATCAATCAGATCCATAAAACTTGGAATGATAATGACAAATATGAAAATTACAGAAAGAACTTACCATCATCAACTACAGCAACAGTAACACCTTTGCCTGTGACATTATTTTCCCATACGCGCATAACATCAATATCCATACGTGTTGAAGGATTTCTCTGCAAAGAAACAGATAAGGTGCAATTATAGGTTTAATAAAACATCAAGCGGCTCCACCTTCTCTTCCTCCACCACCTATTCTTCCTCTCCCTCCTTTTTCTCCTCCTCCACCTCTTTCTTCTCACCAATCATTATTGCAATTTAGTTTTTTTTTTTAATATTTATTTCATAATTTTACACTGTATCATTACTGATTTATAACATTAAAAAATATATCTCAGCTGATATCTTTATTTAATACTGTTAATTTGTGGCTAGTACAGTAGAGTAATGAATTGCAGTTTGGATTTGATGAATCAGAGAGCAGAGTTCAAACTCCAGTAGAGTTCATTACATTCAATTATATGCTAATACTCTTAGGAAAGGTATGAATAAAATTCTTTACCCCCCAAAAAAAAAAAACCTACCCACCCGCTAGCTATAGATAAATAGTAGGATGGTCTGGGTTCTGTAGCCTTGGGTAGCAACCAGTCTAGGAGAAGGAAAACTCTGAATTCAAAACTGTATGTAACCCTGGTGAATACTATGCAGCTAAGGAAAGGATTGTTTACATTGATTTGATAATCACGACTACAGTCGACTAGTTTTTTTTCTTCCTCCTCTTATTCTTACTTTCTGTCTGTTAAAATACAGTGACATAGCTCTGGACACGACTTGAACGCGTGACCCATATCTTGAGAGTTTAGCATTCATAGACAACTTCTGAATTAATTTGGCCATAGTTAGACAAGACAAATTTACAGTCACACTGCCACCTCCCTTTTGCATATTGTTAGTTTTTACTATATAGTAATTAGAATGTCTAAGTAGTGCAATGTTTATTAGCACAGAAAATGAAATCAGCAAGCAGAGTTTAAATTACACCCAGGTCGATTGTGTTCACTTCACACTATGCCCTTAGGGAAAACATGAATTTATTCCTCCCCTCTACTTATGAGGTAAACGAAAGGGTAAACTGAGCTCTCTAGCCTTGTTTGACAGCTACTCTAGCAGAGGAATGGATTATGGAAAAAAACAAAAAAAAAAAAAAAACACTATCTTTCCTGGGAAGTCATGGCTCTTTACAGAAAATAAATAAAAGGAATCTATTTCTTATGTCCTAAAAGGACATGGCACTTAAAAAAAGAAGTTCTCTTAAATTATTTGAACCCTGAGGTGAAAGTATTTTGCTGTGGAAAGAAGCAACAGTAAGATAAAAACGTTTAGTCAAAAACAGAATTTAAATTTGTGTTCAAATAATCTTTGAGTTAAATTTTAGTTTCCACTATAAAAAAAAGAAAACTTTCTTATTGTCTTTGTAAAGTACAAAACTAATGGGGCTTGTTTATTCCTGAAGATGTTTTGCGAACCATAGGGCTGCAACCAGACCGATGATACTGTGAAGTTTACAGAATTAATTTGTTAGCTCCCACATCCTTCTCCTAGACCGGTTGTCAACCAAGGCTATAGAACTCCATCTACTTTAATATCCTACTCATAGTTGGGGAGGAAGAAGAGAGAGTTGTATATTGTTTTAAGCACATTTGTATGAAATAATCACAAACTGTCTCAGTTGGATTTTGAACTTTGGTTGCCACTACTGCTTTCTGTCTTTGTCAACTGTTATGCCACAAGCCCAGCTATAAGGACATTCTGTATTACTATAGAGAAAAGAATTTCTGATAAAGCTATTGTTTTTTTTTTTTGCATTCTTCCTCAAAAGCATTACAGAACTGAGGCAGTGAGGTTAGAAATTTCTAAACTTCAAGTATGGAATAAAAGCTCATTTTTTTTATGACAACACAAATGTAGATATAAATAAAATGATGGCTTCTTTGCTCATTGAAAATAACAAAACTGTAGGGACCAGAAACACAATTTTTAGCAAATATGGACTTTTGTGTCTGCAAAAAAAGAAGTGTGTCAAAAGGACAGATTTTCCCATGATACCGCTCTTATTTTAACTACCTTCTCTCTTCAGCAATGTTTATTGTTTTAAAAAGTGATGTTTAGAATTGGAATAAAACCTAACGTAAGGTGAAAGTAAATTTTGCACTTTTTCTTGGGAATTTATAACAAAAATATTAAACACTGTTACATTGTTTATTTACAAGAATAATTTTATATTTATAACATTCTAAAAACTAATACAATTGTATTTAAAATTAATGGAATATTTATGACTTACCAATTTATAAAGAAATAAATTGGGAAGCAATTTTTCATTCATAAATTTATAAACATTTACTAAATTATTAAAATATCTGAACCAATTGTAAGGAAATGCTTATTTACCATTTTATAAAGTTTGAATCAATTGACAATGATGATGTTTTGCTGACCATTCCAATAAACAATAAATAGTCTAAATAAATAACCTAATAGTGTTTATTATTTTTGTTGTCAATTTTCACAAAAAAAGAAAATGTATAAATTCACTTTCATATGTTTAAGTTTTATTCCAATTCTAATCATTGCTTTTTAAAAACAAACATTGCTGAAGAGAGGAGGTACTTAAAAGTGGTGTAATCAGAAAACTTTGCTTTTGATATTTTTTGTTTGTGGATATGCAAGTCCATGTTTGCCAAACCTTTAACATAAGCTAACAGAAATTTGGCTTTGGAGACACTCAGTAAAGAAAAAGAAAATAAAGACGAGAATACAAAGAAATAAACTTACCAAATGCCACTGGTTTGGGAATTCACTGTCAGAGAATGTCAGCTCTCTTCGTTTATGCCTCTTCCGAATGATTTCCCGTCTGTATGAGTCAACATCCTGATGCTGATCTAACTTCATTTCAACCACTTTCTGGATGTTTGTGAAGTTGTCCCTCTCCAAGGTGGTGTGTGCATCATGAATGAAGCCGAGCGATCGATTAGCCGTACTCAGGTATGCAGAGGTGGGGTAAGCGAATAAGTAAAAACCTTCCAGATCTCCAATCTGGTGTAATGGCAGCAAGGAGAGGTCATGTGCAAGACGTTCAGCAGCAATACTGAAGTGGGAAAAGAGGCCCCAGTTGGGTTGACGGAGCTTCACCACCCATAGCAAAGTGTCCTCATAGTTTTCCAAAAGCAACGTTGGTGTTGAGATTCTTTTGCTAAAGGTGACAGGTCTTGTAGAAGACGGAAGCAGGCATTCAAAGTAAATCACAAGAACAATCATCAACAAGGACATCCTGGAAGAAGAAAGGGGGAAACATGCAAAGGTGAAATACAGTGTCTAATACTACAAAAAGAATTTTTAACATGAAGAAATTTCTTTTAAAACTACCACTGTTAATTAAATCTAATAACATAAGACAAAGTGAATGAAAGTATTTACTGAAGAATAAAAAAATATCAAAGTCTTTATGACCAAACAAGTAGGTTATTGTGGGAGTCGGGTTTTATACTGAAGCAGACTATTATTCTAAGTTGGTTGTATAAACCAGAAAAGCAGTGCCAATGATTGGTTCCAGGATAATCCTCTGCTAGACAGAATAATCTGTCTACATGTCTTTCACATTTGGCTAATAAACATTTTTAATAATTTCCATAAATAAAAACAGAAAATATTTGGTGTCTAATGTTAGCAGTTTTGCAGTGGATGGGTTTTTGAAAGAGAGAGAAAAAGGTGACAAAAACAGAATTAAATAAAATAAACAGAAAAGGGAAGAGAAATAGAATTTTTTTTTTTTTTTTTTACAAAGAGAGAACAGGAAATACAACCTTTTTTTTATTTTTTATTTAAAGAGAGAATAGAAATATATAATTTTCTTTTTAGGAGACAGGAGAGTTAAAAGTTTTTTTTTAAAGAAAAAACATTTTGGAAAAATATTTTATTGTTTATAAAGAGGAAAAATTATGATTTTTTTTTTTTTTTTACAGAAATTGGGGGAAAATATTTTTTTTTTAAAGACAGGGGAAAGATAATTTAAAAAAAATTTTTTTTTAAAAAGACAAGAGAAATAAAAGTTTCTATTTTTACGAGAAACAAGAGAAATAAAAAAGCTTTTATTATTAAGAGAGACGGGGAGGAATAAAAAAGCTTTTATTATTAAGAGAGACGGGGAGGAATAAAAAAGCTTTTATTATTAAGAGAGACGGGGAGGAATAAAAAAGCTTTTATTTTTAAGAGAGACGGGGGGGGATTTTAAAAAAAAAAATGCTTCTATTTTTAAGACACAAGAGAAATAAAAGGTTTTTAACAGATAGGCATTTTTTTTTCCAAAGGAAAAACAGAATTTTCAAGAGAAAAGCAAGGAAAAAAAAAAATGAAATTGAGAACCTCACAAAAATTATAATCTGATATACTCTGTCTGTATAGATTAAGTCAGTAATTTTTATATTTAAAAAATATTCAGTATAAGAAAAAAAAAACATTTTTAAAAGTGAAAGCCAAGCAAAAAATTGCTATGTACTCATTAAAATAGAAAAAATATGCTCTATTTAACATACCTCAACGATAAGCAACTGACTTCTTTCCCATAAAACAGTAAATTCATTATTTTTTAAACTCAGCAGTTGTTTATAAAATTGATAATTGAAAAAAAAAAAAAATAACACCAGGCATGACTGGTAACATTTTTGAGAGTCATTTAAATGACATTTAACACTGAAATAATAGAAAGTTATGAAAAGGGGGTGACATTTTAACTTTTGTTGACTTATCTTTTGAGAAAGCATTAGTACATTCCTCTTTTATTCATTTACAAAATTCATTCTGGATCAAATATTAGAAGGTATTTCTAGAGATGAGTCATTAATATTCATAAATAACCTTTTTGTTTGCTTGTTAAACAATGGAAACAAATTTCCTTTGTTTTTATTACATAGATGTTGGAGGAGAGTGAATCAATAAATCTGTAATCTGATTGGAAATTTCTGTTAAAAAGTAGCCAATCTATGAGGTTAATATTTACTGCTGTATGACAGTGAGGCTGTGAGGTAGTTAAACATTAATTCTCAGCAGATAAATATAAACTGGAAGATAGAGAGATAGAAAGAGCAAATGGAAGACATTTTTCCTGGTAATGTGGAAGTGAAGAAAGGCCCATCTGGGTTGCCTCACTCCTATGAATTGGAATGATGCACCAAGAATTTATATTTTTTTATCTATCAAAAATCTGGCATGTGGGTAAAGCAAATTGGGAAATGGTTTTCTTTCTTTTTTGGGAAATTAGAAAAACACATGTCATTGGTAAAAAGAGAAGCAGGTGAGAATTATATTTTCATTAGTAAAAATGAATTGAGAAATGAAAACAGAGAATGGACCTACTGCGTGGGTTAGGAATATGAAAATCAATCAGTCATAACAGGCAGGTGATCTGACTTATGTTTTCGCTAAGATGGCGACTGGCCCAAGCATAGAAGACAGTGTGTCTCTTTGTTGAGAATTTAGGTTAGGTAAATAAATATATTTTCATTGTTGAAAACAAATTGGAAAATAATTTTTATCTATCGCTCAAAATATTAAAAAGAGGTGATCTGGTTTGTGTTTTTTCACTGAACAAGTGGGTCCAAAAAAAGGAGTCAGAGAATTGAAATTAAAAATCACACCCTTTCTCCTACACACTTTAAAAATTAAATTTGTCTCAAAGACAGTTATGCCAGCCTTGAGAAGTGGCAGTGTTAGAATACTGACAAGGAAGGAGGAAAGGGCAGAATTTAGCCCCATCTGTGTGGAGTAGCCGTGTGAGACATGAAGTGAAGCAGGTTGGACTTAAGGGAAAAGCAATCCCTGTGATTACTTTCAAGGAAGGTGGATAATTCTCCAAATTTGGAAAGTTGATTAAGAAAGCAGAAATAAGGAACAAAGAAAACCTTTATTGGAATTAATGAAAAGTGGGGATTCACCAAATACCCAGAACTCTTCTGTCACACACCAGTTTTAGGCCAAAGTGCATATAAGCAGATGACTTTAGACTGAGGTTCCACATTGAGTGCCTCTGAAATCCATGTCAACTGCCAACCAGATTCCTGATTCTAAGACTCTGAACCCAGCCCTCCAGAAGTTTAGACATAGCCCAACGTCACTGTAGAGATTGATGCAGGAAGGGTTAATTTTTGTTATACCAAGAGCTATATAAACCAAGTGAAGATTAACCTCATGAATCTCTTGTTTTATTTTTTCCTTAATATAGCAACCAACATGGCTTGAACCAGCATTGCAAGGCTTACAACCTTTGATTTCCCACTGCTCTGAGATCAAGAACACAGCATGGGCAGAGTTGGTGTGGATCGAAGCAGCCAGTGACTAACAACCAGCTTGGACCAGCATCAGCATTGAGCAGCACAGAGCTCACCCTAAGGTTAAAAGAGTGTTCTAAGATCTTGAGGACTGGACCATTAAACATGGTTACACCATCAGGTGTAGGTGACATCAAAAAGTGTTATAGCTGAATTAAGTGCATTGACAAATAAAGACCATGGAATTATTGATGCACCTATGTATTTTACTTTTTTAAATTTCAATATTTTTACTGATATCAACAAATTAAGATATCAAAAACAACAATGAAAACAATACTAATGAATACATTTTAGTATTATCTAGGAATAATAATTTTTGCAGTAGCAAAGATTTCATTATTTTTCATACATTGTCATATGGAGTTGGTGGAGTAATGGATAGTGGCTTGGATTGAGGAATCAGAGAGCTGAGTTTAAATTCCAAATCAAGTTTTTTTACATTCACTTATGTGCAAATACCTTCTCTTCTCCCTCCAAGCTATAGGTAAATAGCAGCTGGTCTAGGAAAAGGACAACTCTGAATTCAAAACCGGAGTGGTCGACAATCAAACTGGCTCTCCCACAAGACCTTGGGGCATTATTTCTATCATTACTTGTCTATAATTTATAGCAATTCACTACTATCCTGATGAGACTTTTCAATAGAATATTACATCAGCTCCCAATAGTAGCCATAAGAAAAGAAATATGTTTTGGGAAGAGTGGTTTGGTTTGGTTTGGTTCATTTTGTTTTACGGCATATCAACCTCAATGGGTTATTTAATGCCAACAACATTTTTAGGATAGATTTGTATGAACAGAGTATGTATTCTTTGGTTTAGATTGGTTTGGTTTATTTTGTTTTACGGCATATCAATCTCAATGGATTATTTAATGGTGACAAAAATTTTTATTGCTGGTAATATTTTGTTTTGTCAAAAATCTGTTTCTGGTAATATATTTCCTTCAAAATTGTATTGCTGGTAATAATTTTCTTCAAAAAAGTATTGCTGGTAATAGTTAACTTTTTGCCCATAGCTGGGACCCTAACAGGTGCTACCACCCCGGGTTGGGTTGGACCTGGGAACACCAGCAATTAAGAGGTGGTTTCACACTCCTCAAAACCTCCTGATCAGAGGCCTTGCTGCTGGACATAGTTTAACGTCTTACCCAGGACGGTTTGGGAAGAGTGGCTGGCTGATGAAGTGATCATGGAGCATGGGAAGAGTGGCTGGCTGACAAAGCGATCATGGAGCGTGGGAAGAGTGCTGGACTGACAAAGTGACTGGCATGGGGAAAGAGTGTGGCATTGACAAAGACACCAAGATTGAAGAAAGACTGTGGGACTGATAAATCAAGCAAAGAGTGTGTGATTGATGGAATGAGGGTAGAGGTCAGCACTGATAAAGCAACTAGAGTGAGGGAAGGGTGCACAACCAACAAAGGAACCAGTGTGAGGAAAGTGTTCAGAACTGACAAATCAACCAGAATGAAGGAAGAATGTGTAGCTTATAAAGCAACCATGGAGTGAGGGGAATAGTATGAGGCTGACAAAGCAACAGTGAAGTGAGGAAAGTGTGTGGGGCTGACAAAACAATCATTAAGTGAAGGAATAATGTTAGGCTGTTTAAGTAACTGTGGAAAGAGAATAGTGGGGCTGATGAATTAGCTGAGCAGTAAGAAAAAAGCATGGAATACACATTACCTACTTTATATATCTAAATAATTCTCAATGTTTTTGAATGGAGACAAATTTTGTGCTTTATATATTAGATTCTTTATTATTATTCTTTATTTGAAAGTGTTTATTTTTGAATTAATGATAATATCTGCCATAAAAAAAAAATAATGTACATATAAATCATTTGGTGCATGAGAGTGGTCATTTGGTAAATTAAATTTTCTGTCTTTGATGAACAAAACTAGAATTATATTTAAAAGAAAAAAAAAAAAAATTACAAGAAAGTATGTTTTTGTTCATAAAATCAATTTGATTGAATATACAAGACTCAATCCAAAAATAATGCCTCCTATTTTATTATATTGGTCCATGAAACCAGCGGCAAATGTTAATTGTATGGCAGTAGAGATTGAGCCTTCCCACCAATAATTATTTTTTTTTAGATAAAATGGTATCTGACATAAAAGTTTATATAAAGCAGCAGTGTATGAAGGAGTTTCTCCAAGTGGATAAATAGAATCCATTGATATTCATCTGTATTTCCTGAATGTTTATGGAACCCAAAAAGTGAATATAAGCACAGTTAAGAGGTGAGTAATGAGTTTCAGTAATGACAACTGCTGTCACCCCTGTGAAATGAAGAGTTCCTTGATCATCTCATCTATGCAAATCAGCAGATTACAACCAGGAAGCTGTAAGGAGGTCGATGTTGATTTCAGTATATTGGAAATGATGTTTGCAATGTTAGAATGTTGCAAAGTCTTGTGTCAGATGGGTATCACAGATGTTTAAGGAAAGACAACTAAATGGAAATCTGTCAAGACCTGCTGAACAACAAGGGTGAAGGTAACAGTTTTCTGAACTGCATCATTATTAGTGAGAAGTCGTGATGCCACCACTAAGAGCCAGAATTAAAACAACTACCCATGGATTAGTGACATGAAAATTCTCCAAAGAAAATATATTTAAGATAAAGCCATCAGTGAGAAAAGAGATGAGAGCAGGTTTTTGGCATAGGAAAGGCATTGGATTTCCTGGAATTTAGACAAACTACCAATTTTGAAAATTATACAGTGATACTTAGCAGTAAACCTGAATTTCCACATTTAGTATCAGAGAAGAAGACAACATTTCATTTGTGACAAAATAACAACAGATGCCACTCCAGTTTGAACACTATGGACCATGTTGAAAATTTTGTCTGGACTGTCCCACAATAATCTACCATATAGTCTGGGTTTGGTACATTCAAATTTTCAACTGTTTGGGCAGATGAAAGACTACACAGATATTTTCCTGACAGCAATGTTGTCACTGATGACATGAAAAAGTAGATTGTCGCCATAGGTGTAAACGTTTTCATGTATTACATGTAAGCTCTTGTTTGTTTATCATGTTTTATCCTGTTGGAAATGCAATTCCTTAACTCAAAAAGAAATGTTTACTTTGGTATACACATTTCATGATGCGATTTGTTATTCTGTCAATTTAATATTTACCAATGTATTCTTCTGACGAAGTGTTGGTTGAAAAAGATCCTTAAAGAAGAATGCTTTCCTGTGTTTTCAAATCTCTCTCTGACACACACACATATATAAATTAAATTAAAAAAGAGACAACCTTAAGGTTCTAGGACTGTAATTTATTTATAAATTATAGCCATGGTACCTTATTGTTGTCTCTTTTTTTTAATTTAAATATTTGCTCTGTTGTTACATTGAGCTCTCTGGATTACACCCTCTTTGGAATTATCTATACTGATTACCAAACCCTTCATTACCTTACTCTGAGATAGAGCAAATGTAAATATAAATGTGGACACTGAGATAAACACTGATTGGTAAGAGTGTTTTATGCTTTAATGCGATCTTCAGTCTCTCTCATATATATATTTAATAATATATGTTTTATATATATATATATATATATATATATATAACAGACAATATAATATCTATTATGTATATATATATATGAGACAATGAATGTCAAATGTTTGTTTTCAAATGTTTGTTTTAATTTCTGGTGAAAATAAAGACAAAATTGTCCGACAATATTTGTTGGGTGTGGGTTGCTTCATTTTAATGGCCTCCATCTACATTAAAATGAAGCAACCCACACTCAACAAAATTACATTTCAAACTAGTCACAACACATTACATTGCATCTAGAAATTTGCACTGAGAGAAAAGAAAATAATATTTACCAATGTATTCTTCTGATTAAGTGTTGGTTGAAATGAATCCTTAAAAAAGAATGCTTTCCTGTGTTTTCAAATCTACATACAAGTTCTGTAGTATCAAACTTCTGTGATTGACATACATTGATTGTGATTGACATACCATTTAATGTATACAGACACAATTTCACAGATATCTATATCTCTGAGATGAGGTATTATGATTACTTACATTATTCGGACTGTTATCCTCATCTTCAGAGCCATATTCACAACATTTCAGATGTTTTAGAGTTGTGAGTTCAATAACTGGCTACAACAGTGGTGAACCAAAATTTGGAGAATTGAGTTAAAGGAAAATAACTGAAACATCCAGAAGAGGCATGGCATGTGGAACTAGAACAATAATGAAGATGAGGATAACAGTTCGAATAATGTAAATAATGGAAGTAAAAATTACACAGAGTTTGAAATAAGACAAGTCATACCATGGGCTGAGTAATTGGAGACAGGAAAAAAAAATTTTAACTCTTAAAATCATGATAAAATTTTACTAACCTTTTTCTGGTAATAAGCAGAGTTATATTTTTTAGGTTTTTTTTTTTTTTTTTTTTTTTTGGTAATTTTGTAGAAATATTTTTAGGTCTGTCATTGGATTAAAATACACAATGTAAATAAATGTGAATGTGCCTTAAAGGACTAATTTCCCTGCCTGGCAACAAGCCCTGGGCAAGTTTTTCATGTCATTTTTATGACTCTGCAAAACTAAATCTATTTTCTAATATATGTAGTATTTTTTAATGGGCCAGCAGATTTACATTGGAAATTTAATTTCCTGCTATCAGCAAATCAAAGGGTAGAGAACTAGTAACAATAAGGAAGAGAAGACTTGATAAATCATACACAGTTTATGTTGCAAATGTAGCAAATTTTTTTTAAACTTCATGTCTGAAGAGGGCTATGCTGCTTAGGGAACAAATTGCATCGATGAGGTCCAAAGTGGTTTATATTAGACTTTTAAAAAAAATCAGGAGGACAATAACACAAGAGAGTCTATTACAGAAAATTGAACAAAACTGTTGGGGTTGAAGACACGAATTTATAATCAAGGAAATAAAAAAGACCAATTCAATGAAAAGAAAAAGGAAGAAGAGGAAAAAGGAAGAAGAGGAAAAAGGAAGAAGAGGAAAAAGGAAGAAGAGGAAAAAGGAAGAAGAGGAAAAAGGAAGAAGAGGAAAAAGGAAGAAGAGGAAAAAGGAAGAAGAAGAGGAAAAAGGAAGAAGAAGAGGAAAAAGGAAGAAGAAGAGGAAAAAGAAAATCATTTGTTCAGAGCAGAGATCAAATGGAAGCAAGTCATCTCAAATCCCATAGACTCCATTACATCTAAGGTCTGTATAAACTCAATTTGTGCATTTAAATTCATCAATTTGGAGTTTTGATGAAGTTGTTTCAAATATTCAACTATTAGTTTTCTCAGTTCTTTAGTGCAGTGATGGTACTTTTCCAAACTTATGCCTCCTTTTTTTTTCATCATCACCCTGTGTCCAACAAATACAGGCTGGCAGATACTTTGTCCCTTGTTCATGAATTTCAGACCCCATAATTTTTCAGTATCCCTATCTATCTCCAGTTAACATGAGAACAAATAGTGTACAATTCCAATGTTTGTAACATTGAATTTAAAAGAGGACTCAATACAAAGTAGGGCAATATTATTTATTTTAGGATATTACACTGAAAACATGCCAAAATCACTACACAATTGCAGTCGTGTTTCAGTGCATATCAATGTATCTCATCAGGTGATTGCAAATTTATAATCTCCTGATGAAATGTATTGATACGCATTGAAAAACGACTGCAATTGTGTAGCAATTTTGGCATGTTTTTGGTATAATATATATATGCACACACACACACACACACACAGAGGGGGTGGTGCAAAAAGTGGCTATACAATAATGAAAGCAAATCTCTCTTACACATCCCCAGAAGAAAAAAAAGAAGTCTAGAGATGCAGCAAATTTACTTTATACCTACTTTTTGGAGCCTGTGTGTGTGTGTGTGTGTGTGTGTATATATCTCTCAACACCTGTATAGTGATTGCACAGTGGTACAAAACTGACAATCTTCAGACAAAGTGCTATGACTCCTTTAGTCATCTCAGTCTCTCTCTCATATATATTATTAAAAATTAATATACATATTATTCCCCCCACCAACTCACCAGTGAAGGAAAGTAAATGAATCTTTATTATTTATATAAGTTATAGCTCTGTTATTATACATTAAGCATTATTCATAATCAGATTTTTTTATATTACTATCATGGAGGAGGCATGGTGGAGTAATGGATAGGGGATCAGATTGAGGAATCGGAGATCAGAGTTCGAATTCCAGTCGAATCCATTACATTCACTTAATTGCTGATATCCTTCGGAAAAGTATGAATCCTCTTCATCTTCCTCCCCAAGCTATGGGTAAATAGAAGGCCAGACCAGATTCTATAGCCTTGGATGGCAACTGGTCTACTGCAGAAAGTAATGGCAATCTACTGCGGGGAAAAATCTGCCCCATCAGTCATGTATCAAAAGGTACATGATCACTTAAGCATGTATCATGCAAGGCACATAACTGACTGATATCACTGGAGGATTAAGGAAAGTCAGGGCAGAAGAAAGCCAGTCTTTCCCCATTCATTAGTTTAGTGCTAATGGTAATATTAGCTGCTTCCCTACAAAGAAATATTTGGCATTCATTAACTGAACAGTCAGTACTACTTTTGGTTGAAATTTTAAAAAAAAATTTTTCTCTTAAAATAATTTTTCAAGAAAAACTTTTCTCAAGTCCAGCAGCTATTATTGCTCTTTCCACTATTGATGTATAACCTAAATAACCTTTTATTTGATATAGTGTGGAATGTAAATGTTTTGATTATCTCATTTTCTCTTTGAGTTATATGTGCTATCCATTTTAGTTGTTGCTGTAATCCTGAGAGAATTATAAATCCTACCAGGATTTATTATTGGCAGCCAAACAGCATTTTAATGACATAGAATATGCAGATGTCACAGTGTTTATAGTAGACAAAGAAAGCAAACTACAGGAATTCCTACAGAAGTTAGTAAAGGAAAGCGTGAAGAAGGGACTAAAAATCAATTGTAAGAATGGAGAATATATGATTGTCAGCAAAAAGGCGCCACCCAAGATATAAACTACGTGCTGGAGACACCAAAATTGACCAAGTAAGAGAATTTAAATATCTGTTAAATGTTTTAACAGAAGACTGAAAATGTGACACTGTAGGTGCATTAGAATAGTGAAAGATGAATTCCAAAATCTAAACAAAGTATTAAGAAACAGGAAAATTTCATGAAAAACAAAGAAAAGAATACTGAAGTGTTATGTAATATTGGTCATCCTAAATGGCAATGAATGCTGAACAATCTCCTCAAGATGAAAAAGACAACAGAAATATGGTTCTACAAAAGGATACTGAGAATGTCCATAGATTGAACATTTGAGTCATGAGGAAGTTTTCATGGAAAATGGAAGTTAAAAGTAAACTTATAATCAGAAAAAGCAAAAAAAAAAAAAAACCTTGAAATTTTTAGGGCACATAAGGAAAGACGGCTTGGAGAATTTTACACTAACAGGACATATTGAAGGCAAGAATGACAGAGGAAAGCAGCGAATAACCTAAGACGGCTGTGTAAATGAACAGGGATTAGAAGGGATAACAAAAAGACAAACTTTACTAAGAGCTACAAATAACAGGAAATTGTGGCGAGCCATGATCGTCCATGTCCTGAAGGGACACATAACAAAAGAAAAATTAGCTTGTAAATTACTTTCTTGAAACAAAACAACCAATAAAGCCTTTCCAATCATCCAAAGTTTATAGAATGTCTAAGAACAAAATTGTCAAATGCAAGTGAAAAAATTTTCTGGTTAATTGAAAAATGCTTGATAAACTGTATATAAATCATCACATAATTTATAAGAATTAGTAATATATTTTATGACAAATTTAAGCAAACATCCAGTTCAACAACTAAATAAAATCAGTCATTTATTTGCTTTTACTAATTCATGATAATATCACTCTGGCAACATTTTAAATTAAAAATTATAGAAAGGAGAAAAACTATATGAAGCTGATAAAAGTGTAAACTGTTGTGATGTGTCATTCAGAAAGCATGTCTTCAGTTAAAGAACATTTTTATTAATGGAAGATGTTCTTCGTGAGTTAAATCATTCATTACCATTCAAATTTTTACTTTTATATTACATTTCATGTGAAGCTGATTACCATATTTTCTTGTGTACAACATGAGAAGCTTTGAACAAAAATTCAAGGCAAAAAGGTAGGGTCATATTATACACAAGAACATGTTTACAGAAATTTTTAATTGTCAGAACTTTTATACAAGGATTAAGAAATGAGTTGAGATATCAAATATTGTATTCATGAGAGAGTTAACATATGTCTTAACCTGTTCAAGTCTAGAGTTAACCATTATTTCCCTTCCTAACCATAACTTGATCCTTAACATAATCCTCTACCTTGAGTGGCCCCCGGGCCTTGTACATGGTGAACATTCTGTTAATAAAAACAAAAAAAATAAAAATAAATAAATAAAAGCTTAATATATCTCTTATTCAAAATAGATTGCAATTTTTTTTTCAAATACACAATTGATAATAAAATACAAAATAAGCAGGTATTGATATCAAATACATTTTTGTAAACAATTGTTATGTTGGCAATATTTGTTCTTTGGGAATCAGCGTAACTGAATGTCCTTTGTCTCAGAAATTCACTGAAATTGATTAAAAAAAAAAAAAAAAAAAATATTAATAAAAAGGGAATACACAAGATAAATCATCTCTCCCTAAAAATTAAAAAATAAGTTTTGATGTGGAAATTATGAGAAGTGGCTATACATCTGGTTTATTTCTATTCTTTAATATGATGAATAATTAAATATTTTAGTGAAATAAAACATTAAGATTTTAGTGGATAATATGGTACAACTTTCATAAAGAAAAGAAAAAAAATCCTGTGCTATGGGATCATATACTTAAGTGGTTAACTTCAAAGAAACATGATACCTAAGGTTTAAAATTAATTTTTAAAAATGAAAAATCTTTCTTGAAGCTTTTATTTTAGCTTCAATTATGGATTGAATGGATTAAATTTAATAATTTCAATACTTTGATGTATTTCAAAACTAATTTAAATTGACTAAGGAGTTGTATTTTTAAATTGCAAAAAAAAAAAAAAAAATAAAAAAAAATAAAAAAATAAAAAAAAACTGATTTCAACACCATTTTTAAGTATCTTTCATCACAGTCTCTTTTTTAAAATATCTTTTAAAAATAAAATACTTTTCTGAAACTTTATTTAAGAAATATTAGCTGATTTAAAGCTAATTTAAATTAATCAGATTTTAAACATATTACTTCTAGTTTGAAATATCACAGAAATGCATTTTTTTAACACAGAGGTAGGTTTTTATTTAAAGTGTTAACAGGATGACAGCTGGAAGTTTACCTAATTTTTTTCTACAGGAGACGTGTTAAAATTTCTTTAAGAATATAATGTGAGCACCTTTTTTTTTTTTTTTTTTAACATTTTTAACTACACAGCAATCTTAAAAATTTAAGAAAATATTCTCTGTAATTTTAGGTACTTTAGCTTTTAATTTACTATATTTATTTCTTTTATTTTTTGATAATGTTGTGTATGAACAACCATACTTACAAAAATTAGTACATTTATACACACAAAAAACAATTCCAAATTCTTTCTAAAATATGGGGGAGGGTTGCTGAATTGTAGTAAGCTTTTCCATTTATGATTAGTAAATATAGTTTTTAATAATATCACCTAATTGGTACAAATTAGTATAGAAATTTAAAAGATTTAAAACTTTATAAAGTATTCTAATTAAAATTTAAAAAAATGAATACATTTATTGTAAAAATTTATTATTCATCAAAAATGATTTTTTTCTTAAAACAAGTGTTCATCGATATTCATAATAGCAATTAAAAGCTTTTCTAATTAAATAATGTCTTAGTTTTATTGAAATATGTTATTTTACAATTCAGAGCATATAACTGTAGGTCCTGTTTTACAAAATAAATGTTCAAGCATAAAACAGACTTTTATATTTACATACACTATTTCTTATATTGAGCACTTCTTACCCATAATTATAGCATATTGTATGTATGTACACACACACACACACAAAGCACAGTTAATTATAGGTACCTCCACAAAATCGCTAAAATATTAACATACTATGATGAAAAAATGCTCCAAACTTAATGAAAACAAAGTTTTATCATAAAAATCTGTTATTATTAAGAGGAAAGATCAAAGTATTTTTTGAATATTTAATTAAATTTTTTTAATACTTTTAAGAACATTTGAAATTTTGTTTAAATATTTTAGAAAAGTCTTCTTTTTTTGTTTTTAAGAAAATCTTGGTTATATATATATATATATATATATATATATATATATATATATATATATGTGTGTATGTATGTATGTTTGTTTCACCCAACTTAATTTTATGAAAACTTGAGAAATTCAATGAGATAATTTTTAGTGAACATATTTGTTAAAAGCAGTACTCTTTGGAGAATTTAATTCAGCAATGTTTTTGCAAAATTGGACAGTCTTACAGAAAATCTACTCTGAATCATAAAATAAAAAAAGCAATAAAACTAAGACATTATTTAATTAGAAAAGCTTTTAATTGCTTTCACAAATAATATATATTAAGTACAATATTGTTTTAAAAAAATGAAAATTGATGAAAAATTAATTTTTACAAGATTTGTTTTCATTCTTTTTACAATTTTAATTAAAATAATTTATGAAGTTTTTAAATCTTAAAATTCAGTTTCAATGGTGTAATTCTTAGGAAATATTGTTATTAAGGAAAACTATATTTACTAATCATATATTGTAAAGCTTATTACAATCTGACAATCTGATTACTTTTAAAAGAATTTTGAATTGTTTTTGTATGTGTATAAATGTGCCAATTTTGGTTGGTACGGTTGACCATACATGACATTATCAGAAAATAAGAGTGATAACTGTAGTAAATTTAGAGACAAAATTCTCTAAAATTCAGTATGACATTAGATTATGTAGAATATTTTCTTACATTTTTAAGATTACTCAGTACTTAAAAGGCGTTTGCATTATATTCCTCTGGGTTTTTTTTTTTTTTGCAGTTAAAGCCCCTGTAGAATAATGGGAGATAAAAATCGAGCAGTCATGGAGCTGTTAAAAAGCTGTCAACATAAATAAACAGCTACTAGCTTGTTAAAAAAGTGCAGTAGAATAATATGAAAGTAAATAATATGGGTTTCAAATCAGATTTAAATCAGCTAATATTCCTCAAATAAAATTTCAGAAAAGTATATTTTATTTTTTGAAGATTTTTTTTTTTTTAAAAAGACTTACATTTTTATAACAATACAAAAATTTTAGAAATTTAAATATGAAAACTTGTTCCAATCAATTTAAATTAGTCTTGAAATAAAGCATAGTATTTTGCTTGTTAGAAATATAAAATTTAATCTATCAGCTTGAAATTAAAACTAAAATAAAAGCTTCAAGAAAGCTTTGTCATTATTAAAAATTAATTTTAAAATAAATGCTAGGTATTGTGTTTTTGTGGAGATAGCTACAAAATTTAGGAAAGAGAAAATATGTTTAAAGCTCCAAAATTTCACTATTTATAAAGATCATGGATAAAAGTATTAAGTTCATTAAGTTACCTGATGGTTCTGTATTCAATCCTTGGGTCAGGCAGTAAAAATCATATATCCTGGTTCAATGTGAAAAGAGAAGGTAGCATAAGAAAGAATGAATTCTGAAATGTTTTGCCTATAATAACCATGAGGATATCCATCTGAATAAATTCATATGTAAGCTTAACATAGTCTGGCACAATTCCACAAGAGTGGGACACCTCATGAGGATTTCACTTACTCCATTGGCGAACTGACCTACAAGATAAGCTTGTTAACTATCACAGTATGAAAGGTACCCAAATATACAAAGACAAATTCACGTATGTAAAATATATGTAATTGTTTTTAAGTCCTTTGTATGTCTTGTTAAATATGCTTATTAAACAATACTATTCTTTAACTGGACAATACAATTAACCTTTTAGATTTTCTTTTTCTCACTTTTTAAAGAGATAACAAATGATAAGTAACTGAAGTAGACATTTGTACCTAGCCTTAGTGATAATGTGCTAAACTTATTTTACATTAAATAAATAGACAGCGCAAGATATCTACCTGATGCAGGACACATTTTTTCCATTGAACTGACACACAAAATGGGTTGTTATAGCTTGTTTGTTCTGCACAGATGATCCCCTTAAACAAGGCAAGTATCAGGTGTACTTCTACGAAACATTTAACATATTCAGTGCAGAAAGAAAACCAGTCTCACAAATAAACCTGACAAACAAAAATGACATTTTAATAACAGGTAATTATTTGTATACAAGATTTGTGCACACACACACATATATATATATATATATATATATATATATATATATATATATATATATACACACACACACATAACTATATATATATATATATATATATATATATATATATATATATATATATAGAGAGAGAGAGACAGACAGACACACACTCACAGGTCAGCTAATGCTAATACTTTAAGCAGAGTTACTAAATATTACATATGAAGTCAAAACACAAATGCTAAAAAAATTGTGAAAAGGTCTTTCAGTTATTTACATAGAGGACAATAAGAAAAACAAAGTTAAAACTGTAAAAAGATTTTATTCAAGCCTTAGCAACAGGTGTGTTTATTTTAGAACAGGCATTACAACTTATCACTTTGCAGTAATCTCAAGTACAGTCACACATCATTTATCAAGAGTTGGTGTGTTTTGCAAGTATTAGATTTGCTGGATTAGTTTCATTCTAATCTGTTTTATAGTATATGCATATGTATATATATATATATATATATATATATATATATATATATATATATATATATATATATATATATATATATATATATATATATGAATAAAATAGACAATCAGAAAATAGTCTTTGCCGACATGTTATGTCATTCAACTTTATCAAGGCAAGTGATGAAAATTAAAAATGAAAGAGTGTGTTTTTTGTTTTTCATTTTGAGAAGGTTTTAAATTTCTCAGAATAAAACTATACAGAAGACAAATTGAATAAAACAGAATCAGAACATAGTCCTTTCATTTTTATTTATCATCACTTGCCTTGATAAAGTCGAATGACGAAACATTTTGGCAAAAACTAAGAACTATTTTCCGATTGTCTATTTTATTCAATTTGTCTTTTCTACAAAATTATTCTGAGAAATTTAACATATAATATAATGATGTCAAGTTAAAGGAAAGTTCAAAAGACTTCACTTGACTATTTTTTTTTTCTGGAGTACTTTACAAAACTCTGCTTACTAGGGGAGCAGATTTTTGTAAAGTGCTTCACAAAAAAAAAAAAAAATATGTGGTCATAAAATTCGAGTTATTTATGTTGTAAAATATATACATGTGTCTGTGTGTGTATTTTCAAGAATCTGGAAAGATGTGTGTTCAAAAGTACTATCAAACTTTGTTTGATTAGGAGGTCCTACATGGCTGAGAGGTAAATGCGCATCAGATCTAATGATGGTTTCCCCAAGGGGAAGCAGGTTTGAATCCTATCGGAGGACATATATTTTTTCTAACAAGATTTCTTCAATATTCAGGCCAGTGAGGGAAATAAATAAAAACAAAGCATCTACCTAAATATGAGTATTTATCAAAAATAACGTTTAAACAAATTTTATATATATATATATATATATATATTATATATATATATATATATATATATATCCACACTCGTATATAAAATGATGAAACTTATATAATGCAAAAAAATCAAAAAAATCTGAATTTATAATTAGAAGTAGAGACATATAAATAAAAATAAAGATGCTATATTTATAGTTTAAAATGCTCACTATATCATATGTAAATATAAAATTGGACATTGAGGTCAACACCCAACATTGACAGTCAGTTTAAATGTCATCGTCAGGCCATATGATTGTGTTTAAGACTGTTGCTGCTAGGCATTGACCTCGATTTACACTTTTATATTTACATACAATATATTTAGCACTTTAAACTATAAATATAACATATATAAGTCTTACTTTGAATGTCAGTTTCATCATTTTACACACAAGCATATACAAAAAACACATTTACAGACAAGCATACATACATATTTACACACAAATATATGTGTGCAAACACATATTTAAGAAAATTCTTATATTTGCTCATAAGGTTAGATTTTGATATGTGGATTGGGCTATGGTCAAGGACTTTTCAAGACCTCTCTCATATTCGAGTATATTTTTTTTTTTTTTGTAATCAGATCCTTACCAAAAAGTTTATTTCATGTACACATGTAAAATCTGTCAACAACACCACAACTTTATTAAGGTTATTTGGGTGGGAGTAGCAGACCTTTACTCTAAAGCTAATTTAATGCACACCTCTAAAGACCATTACTTTATCTATCTTTATATTATATATATATATATACACACACACACACACAAAGTACAATTCAGGCGTAGATTTTGTTTCAGGCGTTATAATGATGGATATACGGATACTGAGACTTAAAAGTCACTGAATTTGGAAATTGGAAAGGAATGAAACAATACTTGTACCAAATGACCAGAATTGGTTTGTATGTTTTTAATGGTGATTTGTTGCTTGAAATAAAGCTCAGAAGTAGTTGCACTTCCATTGTCAATGAGGAAACAAAGGAAAAAACTTGACATTTAGCACGAGAAAACTTTCAGGCTAGATTAAATCATTAAAAAAAAAAAAAACTCATGAAGAGCATTACATAAACTTTAAGAAACATTGAGAAATTTCTATGATGAGAGAAAAAAAATAGAAAAATACTAAAAAGTTCTTGGTTAACTATTTCAAAAGAAATAAGCCCTGAAATTTGAACATATTTTGGGATGTTGTACACACACACACACATACATACATACATACACATAAGCGCGCACACACACACTTATACACATGCTCACATACACGTATAGACACACACACACACATCTAAACATATATGCACATGCACATACATGTATACATATGCACACAAATACATACATGTATATACATACATATGCATGTATGCACACACTAAAATTTCACCTAATATAAGGTTTGAGAGCAATTTAAAGTAGTGGGTAACAGTTAATAAAATGATGACGATGATATGGGCGTGTGTGTGACTCATTATCATATAGGATTGATTGAAAAAAAAAAAAAAAAAAAAGGAAGTCCTGAATTGATAACAAAATTTCACTGTTTCTTAGTACTTTGCTTTTAGAAGGAATCTTTTACTATTCCAATATGGTGACTGTCATTTTCATGTTTCTATCTTCAGACCAAGAAGATTGCATCGATATATTATACGAACAGGTGATGGAAAGTTTTTGGACTTACACATTTCCAAGAATCTGACCAAATGGCTAAATATCAGAAAGTTCTTTTCGAATTCTTTTTTCGTCAAAGAACTTTTCAGTATCCACTTTTTTCAATTTTCCTTTTGTTCAATTAGAGTCATTTGAGAAAGGTTAGATTATAAGTT
Source organism: Acanthosepion pharaonis (assembly GCA_903632075.3). Classification (NCBI taxonomy): domain Eukaryota; kingdom Metazoa; phylum Mollusca; class Cephalopoda; order Sepiida; family Sepiidae; genus Acanthosepion; species Acanthosepion pharaonis. The sequence goes on along the minus strand of CAHIKZ030005093.1, from coordinate 1,230,252 downwards.
TTCCAGAGTCTGGATAATCTTTTCAGAGAATAGCTTAACATGTTGGATGTGATGTATCAGTGGTGCGTCACTATTGGCCACAACGATCAGATGAACATTCCTACACTTGTAAACCATGAACAGCAATACAGTGCAGACATTTACTAAGAACAACACATTGTCAAGGCAGCAGTGGCAGACTGTACACCATCTACTGGATAAATATGGTTCCAGGAATGTTAACATTGTTTAAGAATTGGTTACTTACAGCAGGATAACAAGGACGCATGTTACTATCTGGAAAAACTTTTATGCCACAACACGGTCATGCATTATAAACTATATTGACAATTACTCATCTCAAAAATGAAATATTAAATTATGAAAAGTGCTATTAACCTGCCAGGATAACCAAATATTGAAATCAACTGATTTTAAATATAAAAGTAAAAAAAAAAAAATTTCATTGATGTTCTTTAGCGTAGTAGACATAAAATATAAAAGCTGTTAAAAAATGTTAGTCATTTAGCAGGTGCAAGTTCAATTCCTGGATCAGAAACGAACAGTAACATGTGTCACAGGGACAAAATAACACGATAATCAACAGATATCCTATATCGGCCAAACAGTGGCTACCTGATGATAGCCAGAAGCTACTTGACTGCAACACTGTCTATAATAATATCTATAATAACAAGATGAGAACAATAATTTGAATACATTTAATGATAGTAAGTTCAATTCCTGGATCAGGTAGTAAAACAAAACAAAACAAAAAAAAAAAAAAAAAAAAAAAGCATTGTAGGTCACTACACAGATAATTTAAGTAATAGGAATAAAATAAAATAGAAAATTAAAAAATTAGTATCTGTTGAGATTTGAACTTGCATCAGATATCCAACTAGCATATTTAACAAGAACAAAGAAAAAGCATCAATAATCAAATACAAAATAGTAATTAACAATAATAAAATAAAATAATAAAAATACTTTTTTCTAAGAAATCGGTTAAATTAGGACTGTTGCTACTACTACAACAACAAAATGGTAAACAGAAAATAGAGAATAATTAGATAAAAATAGAAAGGTAGATAACTGGAAATTTGGCTTGCTGAATCATGTGAATGATTGCCAGAGATATTTTAAAAGATTTTGACAACATATAACATAGTGGGTTATTACACAAACTCACCAGCTATGAAAGAGTCTATGTAATTATCAAGTCCTTTCTTTGAGGTAATTTTAAAAAAAAATCATTTTCTGTGATTGCAGGGAGCAAAAGAGAATGGGAAGATTTTAGTGAGGAGAAACAACAATGAAAGAACAGGATTTAGTCAAACAGAAGATGTCAACTGGCATTGCATTTAAATTTTTGAAGATTGTAGTTAGCAGAGAAGCAAGAAACAAAAAGAGAATTCCACTGGCAAAAAAAGAAACTTTTAGAATAAAACTTACAGTTACATCTCGCTAGTTCAACAGTAAAATAGGGAGACCTAATTACCAATCTAGTAGTATGCTTAAATTCATGCAGTAGAGTCACCAAAGAAGAAAGCTTATTAGAACAATTGCTATAAAAATATTTATAGAAAAAAAAAGAGAGAGAAACCATGTCATGGCAGTGAAAACGTGACTGAAGTCAACATGCCAGGTTAGGATTGAAAGTTGTTGAGAATTTCTGAAGTTCAATAAAGGCATTCACAAAGGCTCTATCTCTTTGGTCTTAATCTCCTTTCTGCTCTTTATTAATGATTTGCCTAGGAACATTCTCAGATCATTAATAAAGATCTATGCAGATGTTAGCACAGTTTATGGGAGCACCTCCAAAAATCAAGGCTATCCAAACTGTGCAGATCTCTTTGCTGACCTCACACTCAATAAGGGCAAATTGGCTTGTCTCTTTCTCTACCTCAAAAATGAAGCAGGTATCATTCATCATAATTGATCAAACACTTCTCCAGTTACAATGAACGGTTGCACTCGCAATCAGGTTCCTTGATTTTATTGATTCATTCATTTTGTACAGTTTATCAACCCTTTGCAAATTAAAGCCAGGAAATATTTTTCAATTGTAAGAATTTTTTTTTTTTTTTTTTAAATAATAATGGTTTAGTGATACAAGTCTTACTAATTAACCCATAGCTGAGGAGAGGAAGAAGTGGGTTTATACCTAATCAGAATTTGACAAACAAACAATAATTTATTATGGATCTAAAATGCAAGATCATTTCTATATTACAATCAATATATAAACTGATCCCACACTTTTTGGCTAGAGTTGTTTCTATATATTTATATTCCAGAGAATGTCAATAAATCTCTGTCATGCCTGTGTAGCTAATCAGTATTTGATTGCTTGATTCGTTTTCTATTGTTTATCAACCCATTGCAGGTTATTTAAAGCCAGAAAATATTTTTAGACTGTAAGAATTTTTATTTTGAGAAAATAATGGTTTAGTGATACAAGTCTTACTAATTAACCCATAGCTAGGGGAGTGTATTTGCACTTAAGTGAATATAACGAACCTAAAAGGAATTAGAAAACTGCTCTCCGATTAACAATTCTGAGCCATTATCCATTACACCACCTGCACATCTAAGCTTACAGCACCTGGTATTTCCAAGCAGTCACTCATCTAGGTACTGGCCAGACTCAAAATTGCTTAACTTCAGTGAAATGATCTTATGGGTACCAGTGTTTCAGTGCAGTGTGGCTGTAAGGCACTTGTTGATTTGAACATCTTTAGGACTTAAGGTAACTCAAGACATCAAAGTGAACTTTATATATATATATTAATATTTTATATATATATATATATATATATATATATATATATATAAAATAAATAAAATGATTCAGTGCTGAAGATGCTGGAAAGAATGGCATACTCATTGTAATGCTCCAGACAGTACCAAATTTCTGCCATGCTTTATCTTTACAAGAGTTAGATTAGACCAAAACCAAAAATGAAGTACTGCTGCCATATCTGGTCTGGAGCTGCATAATCCTTACCTTCTAACCTTGATAGTTTATATGGCTTTGTGAAGGATACCCTGTGCCTCTCTACAGTTCTTTCCCCACAATGTTGCATGCCTATTATGATTTCCATGGCAAGTGTTCAGACATGTTGTATTATTTAGTTTCTCCAGTTCAAACATTTACCGCTAAGATCCATGATGTTACATCCATGGAGTTGACTCAAACTATTGTCATTCCTTCTGTATTCTAATTCTACAGAAGAAATTACACTCAGACTGCTTTTCCCTAAAAAACAATACTTTGGAACAGACTCCCACAATGTTGCTTCACTCAAAGACTACAATCTTAACCTCTTCAAGTCAAGGGTCAATCTATATGTCTTCAAAAACTTCACTTCCTACTTCCTTTTACATTTATATCACACACCTCATTCAGTAACCAGTCCTGGGTATGATGATAAACAACATCTGGCAGCAAGACCTCTGTTCAGGAGGTTTTGAACAGCATGGAACCACATCTAAATTGATCCACACTGACCTGGGGTGGTAGCACCTGTTAGGGTCCCAGCTAGGGGACCATAGTTAACCCTCAAACTGGAGTCAATACACTATGAAAGCATAAAATTTTTTTTAAAATAATTTTTTTTTGTAAAATAAATATTAACAACAATACATTTCTGTAAGGAAAAAAAAATTTCAGCAATATATTTTTGTAAAAAAAAAAAAAAAAAAAAAAAAAAATTACTACTGCTCCCAAGAAAATTAAATTTCAGCATTAAATGACCAATAAGGAATTGATATACCACTAAACAAATATACTCATAATACTCATTCACTTCTAACCTGAGTGGCTCTTGAGCCTTGTATTGGGTTAACATAACGTTAGATGAGCTCCCAGGATATAGGGATGCAAGTTCAAATCTCATTAGAGTCTATTCTTTGAACGACAAGATTTTCTTATTGCTATTTCCTAGAGACGATAAAAAAAATAAAAATAAAATTCAACTTTGTCAGTGACTAGCAAAGATTTGCAACTCACTGAGAGTCATCTTACACAGATGGCAACAGGTGGTTACCAATGAAATGACCTTTATATCAAAACTTGAAGAAATTGTAATCCTTTCCAGATGAAAATTCAATTTCTATTAAAAATGCTGAATGGAAGTCATGTTTTTTTCTTAGGCATAAATTAGCAAGTTGATTTTTTTTTTTTATTATGAACACACTAAATCAAAGAGAAAATGAAAGGTTAAAAATAAATCATTTCCAATTCTATAGGTTTGTCTGAATTTCTGGAATGAGGAATCATTATTTACACTATTTATATTCAGACTATTGTCCTCATTTTGTTATCACAACATTTCAGCTGTTCCTCAGGTGTATATTGATCTGGGTGATCCTTTATTTAATTTATGGGTGTAGACTGTTCTAGATGTATTCAGTTCTTATTTTTATTTAGTCATTGCTTGCCCATTTCCACTGAACTCATAACTAAATTCAAAAACCAATGCTTTCACCCACTAGGCCATTGTCCTGTAGGACAATTTGCTGTAGTAATCTTAAAGCCTTAAACCTCACCTGATTTGATCATGAAGAAAACTGCAGGAAATGTTCTTAAAATTATTTCTATTTACCAGAGTATAGAAGTTCTACACTCTGGTAAATTTGCATAAAAATGAACCAAGGATAAAGAAAGTCGTAGAAGAAAAGCTATCATATGCTACTGTCTGTAATGATGCTGTACGAGAAAATAACCAAATTCTTTTTATAACTTCACTATTTCAGTTTAGTACTTACTGCTAGTGGGGATATTGCTTGAGATAGTTATTCGAACTCTATATAACTATCTACTTAGAATGAAATGTTATCCTCATAATCTTCGTGTTCTACCACTCCTCTTACATTCATATCACATACCTTATTCAGTAATGCTCTACCTTGGAAGGCCCTGTAGCCTTGTAGTGATTGAACTTTAGTAAACATGAATAAATTAGTAAAAAAAAAAAAAATAAAAACAGTAAAATCACTGCCTACTGATAGAAGCAGAAAGTCCTTTAACCTGTATTCCCTTATTAATCTGGAAAATCATTTTCAAGCTGAGTGTGACTTAAGAAAAATATAATTCATAAAAAAAAATAATAAACATATATAATTTACTTTTTTTGAACTTTTTAAATAAAAATACTGTTTGGTACCTAATACAAGGTGGGGGGGGGGCATTATAAAAAAGTTAGAATTTTACTCGGTATGCAATAAATGGTATGGTTTTAATAAGTAAGGTACATCAGGCTAAACAGTGGCTTCTTCTGCCCTGAGGGATGCAGGTTCGGTTCCTGCCAAAGGGTGCAATTTTTTTTTAATAAGATTTCTCAAACATGCAGGCTGGTAGGTGAAAAAAAAAAAATTACTGTTTAATAAATAAACAGAGCACCTAATCAAATATAAGTATAAATTAAAAATAACATTTAAAGTGATACAAATCTGTCGGATTAATAAAAATACATTCTTAGAAAAAGAAAATCTTTGTTTACATTTGACTACAAAACTATGTGCCAAAAATTTTTCAATCATTCAAGCTGTAAGGTGAAAATAAAAAAATAAATAGAGCACCTACTCAAATATGAGTATCCACTAAAAATAATGTTTGAAGTGATTAATTATATATATATATATATTAATTGTATGATAAAGTGGGGAAGTTTACTTCTGGCATGTTTCATTCTTCAGGACTTCATTGATGAAATGCGCCACAATTAAATTTTCTTCACTTTGTCACCCACTTCCCCAAATATAGTTCTATATATATATATATATAAAAATTTCAAATGTTATTTTAGTGTATACCTGTATTTCTGGTATGAGAAGTTACCATTATTTAAATCATTTACATTTAGACTGTTATCACATCTTGATCATTGCACACTTGGGCATTCTTTTGGTATCTATCAATCCAGCTGATCTTTATTTAATCTACAAGGATAGAATATTCTCATTCTGTTGTCCATATTTAGGGATATCTTGTCTTGTTCTTATTTGGCACTGCTAGGGGATTTGTTTGCCCTGTTTCTACTGAGTCTAATTCTGTACTTCCTAGATTAACTGATGGTTACCTGGGTCAACAGACACCTGAAGGAGGCTGAAAGTTACAACGACCGAAATGTGATAATAACAAAAAAGCAGTTATTTTACACAACAAATATTTATTCTTCAGCTTAATCTCTTTCCTTGTCTGTGTACTTAATCCAATGACGAATATTAATCATGTTGATCAATCATTACAGAGAAAATATTTCAAATCAGAATTCTGCTCATAACTACATCTGAGGATCCCTTCCATTGTACACGCACAAACACGATTGGAAATTCAGAACTGTACTAAATGATTTTCAAATCTTTTACCTGACATTTTCACCTGCATTTTAAAAAGGAACAAACAATATGGCAGGGCACAGATAGTGAATAAAACTTGCATTTTCAATGTCAAATATGACATCGATTGACGCCTAAAGCAGACTGAATTTTGTTATTATGGGCCATAGGTTGAAGACCATTGATCATAATGCAGCCAAACTTTATGTTACCACTGCAATAATTAAGATGGAACATGTAGAGGGGGAGAGAGAAGAAGAGAGAGAGAGGGGGGGGATTCATGAATCTGAGTCTTGGTTCAGATTCACTCCAGGTAGAATTTAAAAAAAATATTTAATTGAAAATTTGAAAGAGGTTCTTTGTAAATTAAAATTTATAAATATTAAAGTAAGAAAGTGAAATGGATTTATCTATTATCTACAATAATTGGAAGAGAGAAAGGAGAGGAGAAGCGGAGACAGAGCGAAATGGGAGGAGGAGAAGGAGACAGAGCGAAAGGAAATGGGAGGAGAAGGGAGACAGAGCGAAGGAAGGGAGGAGAAGGAGACAGAGCGAGCGAGCTGGGAGGAGAAGGGAGACAGAGCGAGGGCGAAGCTGGGAGGAGAAGGGAGACAGAGCGAAGAGCGAGGAAAGGGGAGGAGAAGGAGACAGAGCGAGGAAATGGGAGGAGAAGGGAGACAGAGCGAAAGGAAATGGGAGGAGAAGGAGACAGAGAAGGGAGGGAGGAGAAGGGAGACAGAGTGAAGGGGGAGGAGAAGGAGACAGAGCGAAATAAGCTGGGAGGAGAAGCGGAGACAGAGCGAAGGAAAGCTGGGAGGAGAAGGGAGACAGAGCGAAAGGAAAGGAGGAGAAGGGAGACAGAGCGAAAGGAAAGGAGGAGAAGGAGACAGAGAAGGAAGCTGGGAGGAGAAGGGGGAGACAGAGCGAAAGGAAAGGGGGGAGAAGGGAGATAGAGCGAAAGGAAAGCTGGGAGGAGAAGGGAGACAGAGCGAGGGGGGGAGGAGAAGGGGAGACAGAGCGAAAGGAAGCTGGGAGGAGAAGCGGAGACAGAGTGAAAGGAAGCTGGGAGGAGAAGGGAGACAGAGCGAAGGAAGGAGAAGGGAGGAGAAGCGAGACAGAGCGAAAGGAAGCTGGGAGGAGAAGGGAGACAGAGCGAAGTGGACTGGGAGGAGAAGGGAGAGAGCGAAAGGAAGCTGGGAGGAGAAGGAGACAGAGCGAAAGGAAATGGGAGGAGAAGGGAGACAGAGCGAAGGAAATGGGAGGAGAAGGGAGACAGAGCGAAAGCAGGCTGGGGAGGAGAAGGAGACAGAGCGAAAGGAGCCGGGAGGAGAAGGGAGACAGAGCGAAGGAAAGGGGAGGAGAAGGGAGACAGAGCGAAGGAAGCTGGAGGAGAAGGGAGACAGAGCGAAAGGAAGCTGGGAGGAGAGCGAGACAGAGCGAAGGAAATGGGAGGAGAAGAGGAGACAGAGCGAGACAGAGCGAAAGCTGGGAGGAGAAGGGAGACAGAGCGAAAGGAAAGGGAGGAGAAGGGAGACAGAGCGAAAGGAAGGAGGGAAGGGAGACAGAGCGAGACTGGGAGGAGAAGGGAGACAGAGGAAAGCTGGGAGGAGAAGGAGACAGAGCGAAAGGAAGCTGGGAGGAGAAGGAGACAGAGCGAAGGAAAGCTGGGAGGAGAAGGGAGACAGAGCGGAAGGGGAGGAGAAGGGAGACAGAGCGAGGAAAGGAGGAGAAGGGAGACAGAGCGAAGGAAAGGGGAGGAGAAGGAGACAGAGCGAAGCAGCTGGGAGGAGAAGAGAGACAGAGAAGGAAAGCTGGGAGGAGAAGGGAGACAGAGCGGGAGGAAGGAGACAGAGAAGCGGAGACAGGAGAAGGAAGAGGAAGCGAGCCGGGAGGAGAAGTTGAGAGAGCGAGCGAGCTGGGAGGAGAAGCGGAGACAGAGCGAAGGAAGCTGGGAGGAGAAGGAGACAGAGCGAAAGGAAGCTGGGAGGAGAAGTGGAGACAGAGCGAGCGAAAGCTGGGAGGAGAAGGGAGACAGAGCGAAAGGAAGCTGGGAGGAGAAGGGAGACAGAGCGAAGAAGCTGGGAGAAGGGAGACAGAGAGAAGCAGCTGGGAGGAGAAGGGAGACAGAGCGAAGGAAAGCTGGGAGGAGAAGGAGACAGAGCGAGCGAAAGCTGGGAGGAGAAGGGAGACAGAGCGAGCGAGCTGGGAGGAGAAGGGAGACAGAGCGAAAGAGCTGGGAGGAGAAGGAGACAGAGCGAGAGCTGGGAGGAGAAGGAGACAGAGCGGAAGCTGGGAGGAGAAGGGACAGGAGAGAGAGCGAGCGGAAGGAGCTGGGAGGAGAAGCGGAGACAGAGCGAGCGAGCCGGGGAGGAGAAGCGGAGACAGAGCGAGCGAGCCGGGGAGGAGAAGCGGAGACAGAGCGAAAGCGAAATGGGAGGAGAAGGGACAGAGCGAAAGCGAAAGCTGGGAGGAGAAGCGGAGACAGAGCGAAAGGAAAGGGAGGAGAAGGAGACAGAGCGAAAGGAAGCTGGGAGGAGAAGGGAGACAGAGCGAAAGGAGCTGGGAGAAGAAGAGGAGACAGAGCGAGCAAGCCGGGGAGAAGAAGAGGAGACAGAGCTGGCGGAGGAATAGAAAAAGAGATGGGGTTGGGAAATTGTTGTGCGGGGAACAGGTGAATCACATGATATTGAGTGAGAATTAATTCATAAGAATAATTTTTAAAAGAGAAAAGACACTCGTGTTCATTTTACAAGCCATAATTAATTTTAAGGATAGTAACACCATAAATCCACTAACAGTATATGCATAGACATTTGCAGTGGATAAACAAGTTTGTATATTCCCGGGTGATTTCTAAAAGATTGGAACAGACAAAGCATAACAAATTCCAATTGGTTTTAAATGGCTTTACAGCAACATGCCTCTTTAATAGGTCAACACCAAGCAAATGAAAAATGTGTTTTTTTTTACCTTAAGAGTTGCTTTATTCTTAATGCAAGAGTTATGTCTTTCTCTTTCATCTTTTTTAGATTAATACTGCAATCCTAATTAGATTAGTGTAATTGTGACATTAAAAAAAAAAAAAATAGTAGTTAGAAAGTTTTAACAGTGAGATGCAATGAAACAATGTATTCAGATTCAATATAGTGAAGATCAATAATTCACAATAAAAATAGAGAACTGTTTAATTAATCTGGTTGTTATTTTTTTGTTTTTTTTTTAAGACATTTAATGGTATCTATAATTCATTGATTATTCCTGGTATTGTAACAGGTCACTAATCTTAAACATTTAATGGCATGAAAATACATGTGATTTGGAGGGACTACTAACTGGATAATAATTATTAAAATTCTCAGGGAAATAGGTTGAATGATGAAGAAAAAAACAAAAAAGAAACAGAGTAACAATTGTGTTTTAAACTAATCAAATAAGAACACCAGAAAGCTGGAACACGAGGGGAAGTGGAAAAATCAGGCATGGCTGACCACATATGGAGAGAGAAGGGAGATCACTGCACTCTGTGGGATCAGGTTGAAATCATAGACAAAGAACACCATTGGAAAATTCATAAACTTAAGGAATCAGCACATATGCTAGGCCACAAAAATCTCCTGAGCCGACCAAGCATAGAAATGAATACAATATGGGATCCAGTAACAAGGAGTGCCAGAGAAAAGTGATAATAACAACAAAATTTGCAATATGAGCACTGGTAAAAAATGTTTGCTGAACACATTAGGTTCATAATACCCAGAAATTCATAAACAGATGTCCTCAAGGACACATGGCACAGTGCATAAAGGCGTTAGTTAGAACCAGTGACAGGACCCAAAGAGTGTGAGTTCAATACCTGGTTAAGGCAGTGGAGAACTTTCAGAGGGGAATTAACAGGAGATAACTGATATCCATTAAACATGGCACATGGAACTAGAACAGTCTACCCCAGTGAGTGAAATAAAGGGTTCAGTTCGGCATTCCAACCACCTGAAGAAGGCTGGAGCATACAACGGGCAAGACGTAATAAATATGGTGACAAAGATGAGGACAATAGTCCATGTAAATAATGGTCAAATATGATTTTTGAACAGTTCCAAGGAGAATCAAAATCAGTATTAACTAGTCAAGATTCAGTAAAAATGAGCAAAATCAAGGTTAATAACCCTATCCACTTCCCACTGGTAAGAAGAAGCCATGATTAATGTGTTGTCTGAATTTCTTCAATCCTGAGAAATTAAATTCGAAGTTTGTTTACATTATGCTATCTGTCCAAAACGTGTGGTCTTACAGAAAATAATCATCAAAATTTTCTTTTAAACAAAGAAAGGGGCATCTGTTTTTGTTTAAGTCCCAGACTCTGAGATTTGTCAACATTATACTGTCTAAAATGTGTGTTCTTATAAATCAGTCTAGATAAAGAAGAATTTTGAATTTTGTTAATTCCCAAACTGGGGATTTGTTTAAGCTGATTGCCCAAGAACACGATTATTTTTACAGAAAGATACCAAGGGAGTTTCTAAACACAGAGCGTACCATATGGTCAATTGACAAGATCTCCTAAGATTAAGAGGTGAGGTTGAGAAATTAGATATATCCATGTCAAATTTTTTGAGGGGTGGGGAGTAACCTATATAAATGACAGCCCCACATGCCGACAGACAGTTGGAGAATAAGGCCCAACAAGGAAGGTCACCAGACATTCACTCCAGTTGCATTTATCAAGGGTGGAGCAAAAACAAACACAAACATGATAGAAGAACATGAGAGAGAGAGAGAGAGAGAGAGAGAGAGTCAACTGGCTGGTTATTACTTTAATATTTGTGACTAGATTTCCCAAATCACCATCCTACAGTAGAGAACTTGATTTTGCAGTAGATAATAGAAACGTCTTATTCAACCAGTATTTGTTTATATTCAATAAACTGTTGTTAGAATTATCGACAGTGTTGTGCATTTTGTCAAAGGAGTTCTTATTCCAGGTCGATTCAGAAGTTGCCCTGGATACAAAAAAGACAAAAATTACTATGGCCACAGACAGGAATTACACAATTTTGTCTGTGGTACACAACCTACATGGAGAGATTCACACTAAAGTCTGTTGTCAATCCCATTATCATAAGATTTAGGGAAACCCAAATCAATCCTATTGAGATGATTCACTGGCCCCCAACAAAGGAGAGTAAATAAAAGAAAAGCCAGTGTTACTCAAAGTTAGCAGAGATAGCAATGGAAGAAGTAGAAGAGGAGGCAGAGACAAGGGAGTGTGAATGGTGTGATTGAGAGAGGTGTGTGTTACAGTATTATATAAAAAAATCACATTTTGTTCAATATCTTTTCATGTCAAAAAATTTATAGGCTTAATATAACAGTGAAATGGAAATATTGCATAAAAAACAATTAACGATAAAACAACAAAACCTATTTCAAGACTAAGTTGAAACTACATGATCACTTAATAGGCAAAGGTATCTGAGTGCCTCACATGAAAGGCTTGAACAAATAAATTTGCAATATAAGAAACATAGTAAAGAAACTGATTAATTGATTTCTGATTTGTTTAACAAAATATCAACTCCTTATAGGGTCATTTAAATAAAAGGTTCATTTGGCTTGGGAAATAATTTTGTCTAAATGCAATATTTTATTTCTATAGCTTATTAAAAAAGACTACAGGAAGTAATCAGGCATTATTAATTTAAATTGATTTACCTTCCTTCCCACTACAGATGGGACAGGAAATATATAATCATTATATACTTTGATAATTGTGACTAGTGTTTCAGTTCATGTTAGTGATGTCAAATTCTGATTTGAAAAGTATATTGTTGTTGTCTTGAAATGATTCTTAGATCATGTAAGAATTCAGAGCATTCTAGCAAGGTCTTTTGAAATAAAAACAGCAAGCAGCCAAATCTGGTTTGCTGTTGTATTTCATTCCATCTGCAGATCATACATAATATTTCATATTATTTTCCATTTGATATTATTGAAAGACAAAATCTTTTTTGAGATCTGGTACATAGCCACAAGAATGGAGCACCCAGTAAGAAACAAACTCACTATTCTGTTGTAATTAAACCATATCAAAGTGCCAAGTGTGAGTGTGCATATATGTTAAAAATATACTTTTAAAGTATTCTATATTTATGAGTAACAGGTTTCAATATCAGAGATTGAGCATGTGTAAATGCAAGAGTGGACATTGAGGTCAAGACCGAGTGGCAACAGTCTGTTCCATGATTGAATGCACTCTTCAAGGCCAGGAGTTTGCTCTCAAACATGAAACAGACTGTTGCCACACAGTGCTGACATCAGTGTCCACATGTTCTATTCCTTATATAGAACACTTACCTATAAAAACTGCACTTCTTACCTCTTCCCACTTACAACCTCCTTCAGTAACCCCCTATCTTGAGTAGCTTTTGGGCTTTGTCTAGGGGAAAGATTAATTAAAAAAATATAAATAAAAAAAATTATATATTCTTCTAATTATGCCACATGTTATCGACATGCACACTTGAGAAAATGAAAATATCCTCTCCAACAGGGTTTGAATCTACAGCTCTCGCCCTTTGTAGGAGATGCTACTGTCTTATCCAGCATGCTTTAGACTACTTAGTCATGGAGAGTCTCACAGCTAAGCAAGGTTCTATTTACCTTTTTAAGGAATGCACAGACCCATATCCAGATCTTTTTCAAAATGCATATCTGCTTCATTTCAAATCCGAAATGTAAACAAAGCAATCTCACACACACAATATATATATTTTCCGTTTATAAATTATTTTAATAGATAAAGTTTATTAAAGTAAATGCTCTGTTCTTTTAATTAAACGGTATTAATTACATTTACCAGCCTGAATGTTTGGGAAATTTCATCGAAAATATGTGTTCTTCAACAGGAATCAAACCTGTGCTCATCAATTGAGCTGACATGCTATACTCCTCAGCTATAGAAAAACATTTGGTTAGCAAAGTCCAAATTACTGTTTGTTTTGGTTTTTTTTATATAAACAGAAAATAGATTAAATAATTGTCGGACTTAATCCATTTCATAATATATATATTTTTATTTATTTGTGTTCATGTGAAAAACAGGATGTATTTAACATGTGCTAAGTATAACTGAAATGAATAAAAAGAAAAGGTGATGGTTTGGCTGTTGGAGCAAATGACAAGGCTCTTTTCCCAAAGTCCTCTTTGTAATTGCACTTGTCTTTCAAATACTGGGTATATGTAATTACATACAATCAACCTAGAATTCATTGACTTCTCTGATCACTACAATCTTAACCTGCTCAAGTCTAGGGTTAACCATTACTATTCCTACATTTCTGCATAAACTGTGCCTCTTACTCTGTAACCTTTTACCTTGAGTGATTCTTGAGCTTTGTACAAGGTGATCATCATTGAAACAAAAAAAAAAAAAATTACCCAGAAGGCAGTAAAAGCTGCCAAAAATTCAGGTGAGCTATAACATCACATAAAAAGAATCTATCAGGCTGTCATTTCCCAGCCAGCATTTGTTACCCATAACAACAATTTGGCAGGTAATTTTACCTATGACATTTATCAATGTATATGTAAATGTCTTTCAGAACTTATAAGACATCTTTGTAAACATGCCAGCTCCATGCCAGCCAAATAATAATTCACTGGATTCCTGGCAATATTTCTAAGTACAAAAGCACAAAATAATATTTTTTTAATAACTTCACCTCAGGCAAAGCAATAATGCCATGAAAACACAACGGGGTTACTGGAAGTGAAAGAGAATAAAAAGACTTTACTGAGGTAAAAGGAAAGTAAAAGAACAGGATTAAGTCAGATAGAAGATGACAATGGCAAGGAAGTAAAAAACCAGAAGATAGTTCCACAGGCAAGAAGTGAAAGAAAAGAAAATATTAGAATAGAACTTACAGTTACGTCTAGCTAGTTCAACAGTAATATGGTGAGACCTAGGTACCAATCTAGTAGTATGCTTAAATTCATGCAGTTGTGACACCAATGAGGAGAGCTCATCAGAACAATTGCTATGAATACATTTATATCAAATACATGTCATGGGAATGTAAATGAAGTTGAGAATCCAGGTCAAGACCAATTACATTTTAGACTATTCTTTGGATTTCATCAAGAACCCCATGATATACAACAGGAACACCAGACCAGATATGGTAGAAATATTCAATGCACAAATGAATGATATATTTATAAATGTGTAAGATGGATTCTGATGAGAAAAATTGTCTGGGAGAACACAGTGAACCAACTTTCCTGGCCTTGCAATTGTTTCAATATAATAATTCCACTTTACGTTAGTGGAAAATGTGTCTCCAAGAAGGTGCACAAATTTTCTCTCCTAGGGGTTAGCATCAGTTTGTTAACCATTGATTGAAGGTCATTTTTGAGAGCAGCTGCCAGTTTTACTTTGTCAGAACTACTAAGACAGGAATAGATAATTGTGTCATCAGTATAGACATATAGTTGGGAACTGATGACATCAGAAAGGTTGTTGATGAAAATAAGAAGCAACCTTGTATCAAGGATAGAACCCTGGGGGTCACCTGCATTAATGTAAAATGATGTAGATCTAAGGTCTCTCCATTTACTATGAATTACTGCTAGAATAGAATAATTTTCATGTTGAAAGACCATCAACCAGGCTATATAGAAAGATTAATACTGTATTTTCTGGCTTACAAGACATTGCAGCTTGGGAGATGCACTCTAATATTGGAAAGAAATTTCTAAGAAAAAAGTGTCATTCTCATATTCACCCTGCGTCTCTCACTTACTGGTGCCACGTATTGTTTATACTAATCACTTGTTCAATTTTGTTTGTATGGCAATGACATACTAGCCAAGTGCTCCCACTGCTACTAGTAAACAGAATATGTTTAAGCTTGTGGCACAGTTCCAGGAAGGTTTATAGTCTTGGAAATACTGCAAAGTACTAAGGTTAATTCATATAAAAAGCTGAATTAGATAGCTAACATTATAGTATAATGACTCAACACACAAATCTGTCCCCATCAGTCAAGCCAATTAGGCGACTGTCTAAGCATACTTGAACCTGGGTGTTGCCTTACATTTGTCTTGGAAGACGCACATGTATTTTTCAGAGTATGTTTTTTAGGAAAAAAGTGCATCTTGTAAGCCAGAAAATACAGTAATTGTTTATTCTTATATATTTTTAAATTCTTCAATTGGTTATCATTAAACTCATTGTTAGATATAAACAGAGGTTGTTGGTTAATTAATTTTCAGCAAAGAAGTTACCATAGCTGACAGGATTTCACACCTGAAATCTCTGCAGAATTACAAGAACTAGTGGGTGAAATCTCCATTGAATCTGGTTATCTCCCAGCTTGTTGATGTTGACATGCAATGGCTGTGAAGATCAAAAACACTCTCAAGTGACAATGCCAATAATACTATGTTTCTCACAGTAATGCTGAGGCAGTGAACGACAGAAGAAAAATGAATAACAGCACCAGCGACCATCTGGCCAGCAGGGATATTATACCAGTGTATGGATCAATTATAACAAATTCAGTATAGAAGAGAAGGAAACTGAACATAGAATAGACTGTGCTAGGGGTAGTTTAGCCCAAGTAGACAAATTGCTACAAAACTAAAAGAGACTTTCATGTGGATGTCATACATAGCATCAAACTTATTCAGAAATATCTAAACTGTCAGCTATATACAATTACTTTCTAAAATCAATGGTTGAAAATAGCTTTGAGAGAATGAAGACTGTAGCTCAGGGCAAGGAAGATTATTCTTTGAACCATGTGAACTGGCATTACAGAATCATAAAGACCTGTAGCAAATAACAGAAAGCACATCATTTGAGGATTTTTACAAAAACATCAGTTAAAATGGATATCACATGTAACACAAAGAGAAAATAATGACATAACCGAGATGTTGTTCTATACGACTTCAAACAAAAATGTTAGGTAAAAACTGGAAAGAGTAATAACAGTTACTAGAGAAACTTATTTTTGTGAAAATTTTTTTTTTAATAGAAAGGATTTTATAAATTTGAAGTAAAAGCACCACTGTTTGCTTGGTCAATGAATGCCTAATGTTTCATTATAAGGAAATGGTTAATATTACCAGTAACATTGCTGCATTTCTTTCTTTTTTCTTTTATATTTTTTCATCGACAACAAAAATCTTTTGCTAATTGTCTCTAGATATCTAACCAGTAAATTTGTCTGCGTCATTTACCTTTATCTACTCTTCTTCTCTATATTTACTTTTTCTTTTTCACTTTTTAAAAATTTTCATCAGTTTTCTTACTTCATACCTTTCCTACTTAACACCACTTTTTGTACCACTCTTTCTTTTGAAAATTTAAGTGTTGACTTCAAATTTTACTCATCATTATTTTCTAGTTAAAAATGGTTGGGGGGAAATTTAATGAGTATGAAAGAGTAAGTGGCTACTTTAAATTTTATTCAAAATGTTTTACTAGTTAAAGACAGGGTTGTTGATTTTTTTTCCATTTTTGCACATGAAGAAAGGGCAAAGATGATACAAATAGTTTAAAGAGATTAAGAGGGACAGTAGAATAATTTAGGGTTGCCAAATTAACAATTTTTTGTTATATCTGGTTGACATTTTCCCCAAATTAGTCCATAGAAATCTACATTTAATTTTTACCATTTTTTTAAAGTATTGGATGCATTCACATTCAAATTAGTCTTGATTTGTTATTTTTTTTTTTTTTTTTTTTTCCAGATAAGGTCATACAACTATTTTATTCTTACAGTATTTTAAAGTAACAGATTGACATGGTAATCATCAGCTATGGAGGATTGATTTGTACATAAATTATCTTGAAATTTTTTATGATTTAATTGCTAGCAAGACTGCCAACCAGTGTTAGTTTTACTGCTGAAATAAAAACCAGGGTTGTTGATATTTTTTATTAAAAAAAAATAAATAAAAAAAAATCGGAATTTTTTTTATTTAAATGTTTTTTTTTTCCATTTTTACACATAAAGAAAGGGCAAAGATGATTCGAATAGTTTCAGAGATTAAGAGGGACAGTAGAATAATTTAGGGTTGTCAAATTAACAATTTTTGGTTATATCTGGGTGATAAAAATTTACATTTAATTTTTATCATTTTTTTAACTATTGGGTGCATCTACATTCAAATTACAGTCTTTATATGTTTATTTTTTTTTCAGATAAGTTCACAACTATTTTATTCTTACTTCTTAAAATAACAGATTGACATCATGATCAACAGACATGTAGGGTTGATTTGTACATAAATAATCTTGCAATTTTTTTATGAGTAGTTTGCTAACAACATTACCAGCCATTGTTGTTTTTATTAAACTTAGATCTGGTTTGGTTTGGTTTGTTTTACAGCATATCAACCTGAATGGGTTATTTAATGCTGACTTGATTTTTATTGGCTTGGTTTGGTTTGTTTTACAGCATATCAACCTCAATGGGTTATTTACTGCCTACACAATTTTTATTGCTGGTAATATGTTTTTCTTCAAAAATCTATTTCTGGGAATATTTTTACTGATAATTTTTCCTTCAAAAATTATTGCTAGTAATATTTTTTTTATTACAAAGTATTTCTGGTATTAAAAGCTATTTTTAGACAAGTTTGGGTATCAACTATTTGCCCATAGCTGGGACCCTAACAGGGGCTACCACCCCAGGTCAGGGTGGATCTGGGAACACCAGCAATTAAGAGGTGGTTCCATGCTCCTCAAAACCTCCTGATTAGAGGCCTTGCTGTTGGACGTATTTTATCGTCTCACCCAGGACGCAGATGTAGTTTATCATCATACCCAGGACAGACTTAGATTTGGCTTTTGCAATTCTTGTCTGTGTTGTTTTTTTAACTTTGAAATTTAATGAAATCCGTTTTCTTCCAGGCATTACAATTTCTCATTTTTTTTTTTATTACTTTATGTGGATGCCAAATGCCAGAAATCTGCCCAGCAGGAACAAAACCACATGGAAAAGTGACCATCAAAACATAATTTTCCCTCTCAGTACAATTTAATAACTTTGTTCTTTCTTGTTCTGTTTTAACTTGTGGCAAAATTCCACTCAGGACAACCTGGGCTAAATTATGTCAAATCATTCAAAATAAAATCTTATAAAATTTCCTCAGGAAATAGGATTGAAAAATTGTTCTGATGTGCATTTTTCTTACCATGAAAGATTTGTGATAGGCACTTTATAGGAAAAAAAAAAAGTTAGAGTTTTTGTTAGGAAAAAATATTTCTTTTCACTTCTAATTTATGATTATTAAAAAAAAACAATAAATGCTTTAATATGAATGTCACACTGAACAATATATATTAAGCAACTTATTTTGAAAATAATTTTTAAACATCTTTTTAAAAAGGTGATAATTTAAATTTAATATTAAGTTTCTGATAAAATTATTTTCTTTATATTATTTACTGTACCAATAACAATATGTTGGAAAAAAAGAAAAAAAGCAGGCACAGATACTTTGTTTAATAAGACTTTAATCATCTTGAAAATTAATTTTTAACATTTTAGTTTAATGTTTATTGATTTTATTTGTAAATAAATTAAATTACTATTTTTGATTCTGATAAATTACAGTGACATGTGCACCATTGTTGAAGCAGTGGATATTTGAAACGTATTGTTCAAGAATTTTGAAGAAACTCCTGTACAAAACTGATAGAAATAGTAAAAGGTACAACCAAATCATCCCCAAAGCCCACCTTCTTGCCAACATGGTTCATCCTTATCTTCAAGGAAAAATCATTAAACAAGGAAAAAGTTAATATTACAATGGAATATTTCAGTAAGAAATATCCTAAACTTGTTCCCATGATTATGAAGTTGCAAAAGAGGTTTCTTCCATTCCAGGCATTTAAATTTGCAGACTCCATAATACAGTCTGCTATTGAATGGTGAGATTCACATGCAAGTGTGTTGAAGGGATATATTTTCTGCAGTTAAACAACTCCCGTCAAAAGTGGCCTCATCTTCTGGTGTTGAACAAGTTTTCATGTCTTATGGACATTCTAATCTGAGAAACCATCTTGGCACAGATAAAGCTGCAAAACTGGTCTTTCTATTTAAATCCATGAATGCAAACACTGCTCATGTTTAATTTTAAAATTTTTATATATATATATATATATATATATATATATATATATATATATATATATATATATATATATATAATTGATTAATATTAATTATTAGATTCAATATGTTTAACACATTTATTCCTTCATGAAATTATATAAAAACAAAAAAAATTGTTTTATTTCTACATCTTTTGCTTTAAATAAAGATTTTTATAAAATTTATTTAAATCAGTGATTTAAAAAAAATCATTTAATTTAAATCAATGATTTAAATCAAACAACCCTGGTTAAAGAATGGGTGGGGGAAAAAAGTTAATGAGTATGAATGAGTTAGTGGCTACTTCAAATTATCCTCTGATTTTTTTATTTTTTTTACTAGTTAAAGATTGTTCTGGGTATGATGATAAACTACATCTGGCAGCAAGGCCTTTGATTGAGAGATTGGAGGTTTTGAGGAGTGTGGAATCACCTCTTAATTACTGTTGTTCTCAAGTCCACACTGACCCAGAGTAGTAGCACATCTTAGGATACCAGCTATGGCCAAGTAGTGACCCCCATCCTCGAAAAAAAAAATTTACAGTACATTTTTATAATAAAATGAAAGTATACAATTATATACAACATATCTGCAATTGAAAACATACAATTACATACAAAATACTGAGATTTCAGCATTAAATAACCTAGAGCTGCTAAAAATAACCAACCAACGAGTTAAAGAATTAGAAAATCATAAAAAAAAAAAAAAAAAAAATGTTAAAGAGTATGAACAAGTGGCTGCTTCAAATAATTGTCAATTTTTATTTAATAGTTAAAGAATAGCAGGGATGATTAAAAAAAATTCAAGATCAACTGTGCAAAAAAACATAGATTTCTGCAGGCAGTTATTAGTAACACTAATGAAACAGGTGATCCAGGTAAAGACACTATGAGCATTTAAATGCAAATCTGGCTTTATGTCAGTAACATTTTATGGCCATCTGTTGTCATTGTTTAACAAGAAATCTATGAAAACAATCCCAAATACTGGACACACACACCCACACATAATTTACTCATTTTATTATATATATATATATATATATATATATATATATATATATATATATATATATGTGTGTGTGTGTGTGTTCTACTAACTCATCAGGCATGAATTATTATTTTGATTAAAAAATAATTATTATATAATTATATTTTAAAAATTTTAAAATATGATTCCTTCGATAAGAGTTCTCATGTCTCAAAAGACTTCAATGTAATTATTAGAACTAAATTGAATTAAAGTATCAAGCTCGGTTTCATCTTCAAGCAAAATTTTTGTATCGAGCACTGTTTTTTAAAAATAAAAACAAAAATACTAAAGAACTTCGGATTATTTACCTAACGAGTTCTTTCCTATTTTATATATATATATATATATATATATATATATATATATATATATATATATATACACACACACACTGGTCTCATGGGAGGAAGGCAAAATTAAACACAGATTCAAAAGTTGAAATTTAATATAAACTAAATATAATATTGGGGTGTAAATACAGAAAGTATAGTGTAGGTAGGGAGCTATTGTAAAAAAAAAAAAAAAAAAAGTTTAAAAGAGAAATGGTGGGTAACTTGTTAAGTAATAATAGACGTTAAAATAATTTTGTTGCTGGAGACTGGTTTAGGAAACAACTATTCAAATTCGTCAAGGATCACAGACTTAATATCACCATTAACACCAATGCCAAGGTGATCAACTTTCTGGACACTACTTTCAATCTATCCAGAGAAGTGCACGTCTTGTAATAAAGAACTTGATAACCATATGTACATTAACATAGAATCCACCTACCCACCTGGAATTCTAAATAACTTGTACAAATCTGTACAACACAGACTCTCAACTAACTCTAGCAACAAAATTATTTTTGACAAATATAAAACTAAATATGTAGATGTGCTAAATAAAAGTAAACACAAAATTAAACTAGAATACATTTCAAGCATTAGTAAGAATACCAATAATAAACGTAAGAATAGAAAACATAATGTAATTTGGTTCAACCCACCTTTTAACGGTAATGTCAAAACCAACATCGGTAGGATCTTCCTAAATTTAATCTACAAACCTTTCAGCCATAACCCTTTACTCAACAAAATCTTCAATAAGAACAATATTAAGATTAGTTACAGCTGCACTAGAAACCTTGAACAGTATATAGCATAACATAACTTTAAACAAATACTTAAGCAACACCAACAGCAATATTGTTGTGAAGTTGAAGTTAGCACTAATCAGCCGCTAAACTCGTACTTCTACCTCGTAATTCCCAGTGACCACTTATATGAGTGTTCACTTATGCTTATGCAAATTATGCATACTAATTTGCTAGTATCACTACATCTCCCTGAACTTTAAGGGTTTTATTCCTCTCGTAGATCTTGTACTCCTTCTCCTGCTATTTTCATCACTTTGCACTACTTCTCTCTCTTCCGTATTTCTTTCCCTGGGAGACCTAGATCTGTCCCGCGCTAGGCTGTAGTCATATGTGATTTCTTGCATAATCTGGTCTTTGTCTGAACTTTCAGACTCATTCTGGCCCTCTACATCCTGCATTGTTTCATCTTCTGACGTTTCCTTCTGTAATGGTTGTTCTACCAACTTGTTATCAGATTTCTTTGTCGTTTTGTTCTTCCTCTTCACCCTGGGTCCTTATTTGGTCTGCATGGGCTAACACACTATCGTCATTTTCTCTATTTATTATGGCTGTATTATGGCCTTTTTGCATTATAAATTCGGCTCCTTCCGGATCTGCATCTTTGCTCTTTTTGTACCACATTTTTTCATTTGTAGAACATGACATCGTTAGCGGAGCTCTAATCTGTCTTCCCATTAAAGCTGATGGGCTTTCTAGTCTTCCCGCATGTGGTATCGCACGATAACTTAAAAGCAGCCTCGGTAGAAAAACTTCTACTTTTTCTTTTTGCTGAGAGCATGCTTTTAGCCGCTTTTTTAACGGTCTGTACCATTCTTTCTGCTAATCCGTTTGATTGAGGGTGATATGGAGGTGTCTTATATGGTTTACACCCCATTTTTTCTAACCATACATTAAGTTCTTCCTCACAAAATTCTGGTGCATTATCAGATACCAAGGTTTTTGGTACACCATTTCTGGAAAATATGACTCTTAGAATCTGCTTTATAGTAGAACTTTTCTTGTTTGTAACCCAGATTATTTCAGGCCAACCTGAAAAGGAGTCTATTAGTATTAATAAGAGTCCCACTCCATTATTGTATGCATGATCCATATGCACACGACTCCATGGCTCCACTTCTTTGGGCCACGAATGTAATTTGGTTTGTGTAACGTTTCTTAATTCTTTTCATTTTTTGCACCTTTTTACATATTCCTCAACGTCTCTTGAATATCCCGGCCACCAAGCTTCTAATTTTATCCTTTTTTGTGTGGCCGCTACTCCACAGTGTATATCATCATGTACACTTTCTATTATCGTTTTTTTTTTGTGTTTCTGGGGAACTACAGGTCCCCATTGCAAATCACTCCATGTTCTATTGTTAATTTGTGTCTTATTTTTTTTATAGGGTCTTTCTGCCCTAGAACAATTTCCCCATGAGTTTTTTTCTTATTCTCGATACTATCCTACTTAGCACTGGATCATGTCTCGTTTCCGCAGCCATTCTGTCTAAAGACAAAACATCAGTCTATCAAGTGTAGGAATGAATCTTCAAATTCTTCCTCTGTTTTATCTTTTGACTCCTTCTAGAACCTCAATCTTGATAGTGCATCCACATGTGCAATTGAATTTCCTTTGACATACTCTATATCAAAGTCAAATGCCATCAATCTTATCGCCCATTGTAGAATCCTTGATGTCATGACTTTGGGTAATTCTTTCCTTGGGTTAAATATAAACTCTAATGGTCTATGATCACTTCTTAATAGAAATTTTTTCCCAATTAAAAATTGTCGGGCTCTGGTAGTTGTCCACATGATAGCCAATGCTTCTTTCTCTATGTTCGAGTAATTGAATTCAGTGTCCATTAATCTTCTCAACAAGTACATCATCGAATGTCCTTCTTGTGATAATATTCCCAATATTGAATGTTCACTTGCATCTGTAGTGAGTGTTATGTCCTTTTTTGGATCAAAAATTTTCACTACAGGTTTCTTTGACATTTCTTTTAATCTTTCAAAAGCTTTTTGCTGTTTGTCTGACCATATAAATTCCACATTCTTTTTTCTTAAATTTGCAAACAGTTCCGTCAAATCCATGTATTTTGGTAAGTATTATCTGTAAAAATTTACCAATCTCAAAAAAGACTCCAATTCTTTTTTATTTGTACATGTAGCTACTTTTAGTATTTTTTCTATCAAGGCTTGGTCTGGTGATATACCGTCTTTTGAAATGGAATAACCTAAAAAAGATATTTTGTAAGAATTGCTTACGCAATTTTTTTCATTTATCGTCATTCCAGTATTTCTTAATCTATTCAAGACTCAGTCAGTTTTCTCTTTTAATTCCTTTTCATTAGTAGCTCCTATGCATATGTCGTCTTGGTAACAAATCATATTTTGTACATTTTCTAAAACCTGTTCAATGGCCCTTTGCAATATGGCGCTTGCGGTTTTTATTTCATATGGCATCCTTTTCCATCTCAGTAACCCTATTGGCGTATTTATTGTGGTTACTTCTTTGAAGTTTTCGTCTATTGGTATTTGGTAGTATGCCGTTTTTAAATCTATTTTTGAAAAAACAGTCATCCCTGCCAGTGCATGTAATGCAAGTTCAACATTGGGTATGGGATATGAATCCGAGCATATCTTGTGATTTACTCCTATTTTGTAATCTCTGCAAATACGTAACTCACCATCTGTTTTCCTCAAAACTACAATCGGTGATGCCCACTTGCTACCTCCAGGCGGAACATGTTCAAGAAGGTCTTGTTCTACTAATTTACATAGTTTTGTCACTACTAATGGCAATAAATGTACTGGTAATTTTCGTGCCTCATAATAAGAGGGGGAAACATTTTCTTTTAAACTTGCTTCATAGTTTTTTTAACTTTCCAGTTTTTTCCATTTTTATTTCATTAATTAACTTTTGACCTTTACTATACTGTCTTTTACTATTTTGACCTTTACTATAATGTCTTTTTTCTTATGTTCAATTTTTTTTATACTCTTATTTTTTAATGTAAAAACTTCCCTATTGGTGCCGTTTTCTTCAATTTTTTCAACATTTTTCTTTTTTAATTTACACACTGCTTGAAAGTGGTTCTTTTTTAAGCAATTATTACAAGTTTTTCCAAATGCTGGACACTTTTCCTTTTTTATTTCGTGTTCACATCCACAATACAAACACTTTTTTATCTTCTTTAACATGTATTTATCAGCGAATATTTGTCCACTGGGTTGACTTTCATAATGGTTGTATGTCTGTATTAGTTCTTGTTGCTGAATAAAGTCAATACGTGTATTTAAAGACATATTTCCTATTTGTAATTGTTCCATTATTTTATATCGGTGTGATGCATTGCACATACCTTCAATTAAGAGTAATTGAATCAAGTCCTCTTCAATAGTCTGTTCGTCTTGTCCAAGTTTTTCAAATTCACAATATCTACTCGCATTTCGTAGACGGTGTAGATATTTTATAATTGGTTCGTCAATTTCTTGTTTCATTGACATGAATTTCGTTCTTTCTGACACTACCAGCCTTTTCTTGGGTTTCATATTTCTTCTTATAATCTGACTTATTTTTTTGAAAGTCAGGTCTTCCAAATTTAAGGGATATGCCATGGTGGAGACCTTCATTATCACTTCGCATCCAGCTGTAGCCAAAAATAAATCTGTGATTTCATTTTCGCCTCCCTTTTCCTTGTTGTCTTTCAACTTTTTGTTCTCGCAGTGGCAGAGAAACAACGAATACATGTATCCACGAAATCTGGATCTTCCAGAGACAATTTATATCCTATCAGCGACGCCATTGTTGTGAAGTTGAAGTTAGCACTAATCAGCCGCTAAACTCGTACTTCTACCTCATTATTCCCAGTGTTCACTTATATGAGTGTTCACATGCTTATGCAAATTATGTATACTAATTTGCTAGTATCACTACAAATATTAACACAGAAAAAATGTGTAATTGTTGAAAAGGCATTAACTGTCTGATGAACAACAAATGTATGTATAAAGACGTCATCTACAAGGCTAGCAATAAGCATAATGGTGAGACAAAATTTATTTTGATTCCAAAGAAACCATCATAAAATGACTTAACAATAAGCAATATGCAAATGCCATGGCACTCTCAAAATTTTACTAGGGTATTAAAACAGATGACTATACCAGTAGTAAATTGGAATTTCGTTGTCAAAACTACACCCTTTTCTGGCCACGGTGACTGATGCAACCTGTGTTTGTTGGGAAAAAAAAAAGATTCATCCTCAAAAATATTAATGCCCAAAATCTACTTAATAAATGAAATGAACTAATGTTAGCTTGTATCATAGGGGGAAAACAACTCTTAAAATATTTTAATTCTGGATAAATATATTATTCAAATATCACGTTCTTCCCATATTTTAGGTTATATATTGATTACCCCCCTTTAACCATTTTAATGTCTATTATTATTTAACGAGTTACCCAGAGTTCCTCTTTTAAACTTTAAGCTTGCTTTTTCTTTTGTTTTTTCCTTGTAATAACGCCTTTCTACACTCTACTTTCTGTATTTACACCCCAATATTATATTTAGTTTATTTTAAATTTGAGCTTTGAATCTGCGTTTAATTTAGCATTCCTCCCATGAGACCCAGTATTTTATTTTTTTAAAAAAAAATTTTTTTTTTTTTTTTTTAAATCAAAAATAATAATTAATGCATGAGGAGTTAGTAAATCAACAAAACTTAAGTTGCACTTCAAAAGTAGTTATATGTATATTTATCAATATATATTTCTTAGCTCTGTCTAACCACATTGAGCACGGTTTTATTTACACCTTAAATTGAGTATCTATCTATATTTCTGAGATGAGGTATTATGTACATTATTTACATTGTTTGGGCTATTCTTCTCGTCTTTGTTGCCATGTTTATTACGTTTCGGCCTTAAAGGTGTTAGTTAGATCCAGTGACAGGACCCAAAGAGTGTAAGTTCAATACCTGGTTAAGGCAGTGGAGAACTTGAAGAGGGGAATTAACAGGCTATAACTGATATCCATTAAACATGGCACGTGGAACTAAAACAGTCTACCCCAGTGAGAGAAATAAAGGGTTCAGTTCGACATTCCAACCACCTGAAGAAGGCAGGAGTGTACAACAGGTGAAACGCTGTAATAAATATGGCAACAAAGATGAGGACAATAGTCTGAATAATGTAAGTAATGTACCTTAAATTGAGTAAATATTTATTCGCTTACCTGTGTATGCACACTAACACACATATATAGGGTTGCTAATATCTAGTTATTTGATTTATCCATGTCAATACACACACAATTTTTTTTTAATTCTTCCATTATTTATTAATTTTAATATTCAGGTTTTCCTTGTTTATATACTAATAATATCTAAGTATAATATTAAATTCCTTTGTATAATATTAAAATTAAATAACAGTATCAATATTAAATTCCAAAATTTCTTTAATCTGCTATCTTAAAAACTTAACATTAAAGACTGTATTTCTTTATGAAATTTTTTCCTATTTGAAAAAGCGTTAACATTTTAAATATAGGTCATTGTTAATCTTCGATCATTTTTAACTTCTGTCTAGACTTGTATATGTATCTGTCTTCCGGTTCCCCCTCTCTACTTGGGTGTTTCTTTCCTTTTTTTTTTTCTTCTATCTCCCTCTTAAATGCCTTTTTCCTTACTTACAGTTTTTCCCCACTTTCTTTTTTTTTCCTTTTCTTCCTATCCTTTTTAATTTTCAATTAAAAAAAAAAAAAAAAAAAAAAAAAAAAAAAAAAACATTACAATTCATTTAAAAAAAAAAAAAAAAAAAAAAATTTTTAGTATTGACAAGCTCCAGGAATTTCTCTCTCGGAATGAAATGGCCATATAAATGGAGTAAAATTGAGTTTCATTTTTTATGCTATTTATTTCTCTATTCTATAATAAATTTATTGAGTTTTCTCTTGTGGATCAGTTTTAATATTTCATATTATTAGGATTTACTTGGATTACTTACACATGGATTTTTATATATATATATACATACATATATATATATATATATATATATATATATATATATATATATATATATATACACACACACACTCATGACAGACTGTTTCACTGTGTCACAGCTCATCAGTGTGGCTAGACATCCAATTGCCTTAATCAAGCCAGGATCTAAATATGACTGATTTGGCATCAGTCAGAGATTTTTTTTTTTCCCCCTAAGTTATCAGCTCTCAGTAGAGAGCAAGGTTAATTTTTATGTATTTATTTTGAACAAACATGCCAGGGACTCAGAGTGCTCGATTCATAGAAGAGCTTTGCATTATCAGCAGTAGCACATAATAAATATATATATATATATATATATATATATATATATATATATATATTTATTGAGATAGAGAAAAGAGAGATCGGTAGATATTGTATAAATAATATAACAAAATATTATTTTTAAAAATTACATTTTCTTCTTTCTTTAACCAGGATGTAACTACATACAATGGAATTTGTTCTTACTAAAAATAATTCTTTTCAAAGCAAAAAGTGAGCCATGACAAGTGTTCACATAATATCGTATTTTGTTATTTTTCTTTTTAGTTTTAAAATGACACACATTGTCTGGCAACAAGTTATAAAATGTTAGTTTATTACAATTCCCAGTCAACTTGCAATACTGAGAGAGATTTCAAAGTGTGCCGACTTCAGCTATCCACTTGTGAATCAAAAACTGACGTCTTAACAACCTTTCCAACTGATCCTAAATGTTACATTACAATATTACTTAAAAATTTTAAATACTTTTATTCAAAGCTTCAAGTACCATTATTCAAGCCTGAGTACTTTTATTCAAGAGATAAGTACCTTAAAAAAAAAAAAATAATATATATATATATATATATATATATATATATATATATAATAAATCAAATCAGGGTAGTGTCATGGTAATCAGTGTGGAAAGGAAAGTGATATCAATAAGCCAAGTTCAAATTCTGGCCTATTTTGTTGCATTCATTTAACATTAATGCCTTTGGCAAAGTCATGAATCCAGCCCTGCTTCCAACTGGCAATGTCCATCAGGCTCTCTAGAGTTGGGGCAAACATTCAAAGAACTCTCTGAATTCAAAAGATTTGTTATGTGTGGGTAGTGTAATGGTTATGGGCAACACAAACAGAATCACTCAGACAAGACAATCTCATGAACCATCACTATCCATCAGGTATAGCTAGCCAATCCCTGTTGTAGATGCTTGCTTGGGTGCATTCGTGTTTATTCAACACCCACAGAACCTACCTGTGATTTATACTGCAACTATGCTTAAACCTTAGTTACAGTTTCTGGGAAAGAGGATGTTATCTAGCATGATCAACAGTTTGAACAAGGTCAGCATGGCCAAGCCCTCAGCCACGATGACTTGTGACTTCGTGTTAGCAAAGCTATCAACAGCACCCAAGGGTTCTGTATACCCAATTCCACTCACAATACTTGGGTCAACCTGTGGTATGGTTTTCAGGCACTTTCCAAAGGTGCCACATGCTGGGATTGACCCCTCCAGTCCGATAACATCAGGAAGTCTCCTTCCTGACAAATTGACCATGGTGAGATTAGGACCTGGGTCTCATGGTCAGAATGCGAACATTCTAACCATTTGGCCATGTGCCTATATCCATCAGGTGATCAATGAATATTTACTCAGTTTAATTATTCCTCTGTACCTAATGAGCCAGTGGGAATCAACTTCCATTTTTTTTTATTTTTACCAACTATTTACCTTGAGCTTCTTGATAAAATCTAAAAGAAGAATCAGCAATATTATTGGTCCTGATCTGGCAGCTCAGCTTTAGTCACTTTTCCATCACCGTAAGATTGCCTCACTGTGCCTTTTCTATAAATACTTTCATGGTAATTGTTCAGATGAGCTCTTTGCTATGGTACCTAGACTTTTTGAATTTAAGTGCAGTACTAAATTGGTGTTCACATCTCATCAATTTACAGTTGAGCTGGTTAGATGTAAGTTCTATGCTAACAGTTTCTCTTCTCACATCTGGCTCCATACTTTCTGGCCAACTTTAATCTGCAAAAATTTAAATGCAATGTCAATCACTATATACTGTCCTCCTGATTACTCTTATCTTTTTGCTCATTATTAATGTGTCTGTTCCTAATTCTTCCACACTCTGTAAACCCTTGTGTCTTAGTGGCTTTACTGCCTTGCACAGGGTGATACTGATAAAAAAAAATCTATGTCTACTTTATCATGACCCCTGAAACAAAACTTTTTATGCTTTAAACCAACCTCCTCAGTTTATGTGTTATAATACAAGGCACCAGTGGTACAAACTTATCCCCCACCTTAGTCTGAAGAGGCTGTAGAAACGGGTCTTAAGAATTTCTCATCAAGATATGGGATAATTGTAAAAATAAGGTACTGGACAAAATAGGGTATTTGTAGAAATGTTTTCATGTAATAAATTATATAATTTTTCTAAACCACATAATATCTACCCACTCTGTGAATGAATCACAGATATCTCGGCTTCAGCATTGATCCCCCAACTGAAATGGTTTTGTAGATCTAATAAAGAAGGAGCCTGGTTACTCTACAAAGAATATCTTTGATCTTGGCTCCAAAATTAAGGTATAAATATTCCAATAGCCAACAAAGACAGTACTGGTGAGACATTATTACCCAAACCCTGGAATATATCAACCTTTTGCTCTAACAAGCAAAAAGAGAAAAAAAAAAAAAGAAAAAAAAGTGTGATGGAGAATAACTTATCTGTGTGGGATCACTAGGGGGAAATCCAGCAGATGCAATGTTGGTACAGAAATTACTTTGGCTATTCCACGTTTTTCACTATTAAATGCATTTTTATTGTCATATTTAAAACATACATAGGCAAATCAAAAATTCTTAAATATTAATTAAAAATTGGAATTAAATATACTTTATAAATAACTCCATGAAAAATAAATGTTTGGATAACTGTGTAAAAAACAAAAAAACAAAAGATTAAATCCTATTTTGAGAATTAGCAGTCTTATCAGTTTCAAGACCATTATGATCTATGTGACATATACAACAACTATTTATAACAGCAAAATCCTTAGAAGAAAACATTAAGATTTATCAAAACATTTTGTACAAAATTTAATACACATTAGATTTTTATTCATATTTTTGTTCTTTTTACATCAAAATGTCAAGGCTGTTTTAATCAATCTTTCAAAGGATTCCTAAACCTTTAAGAACAGCATTTGGTAATTACAAAAGAAAATATCCATTGACAGTAAAAACTAACAAAGTTATTCCGATGTGTTTGACATTTTAAGTGATTACAACAAAATACTGAAATTAAAGCCTTTTTCTTTATTTTTTTCTATTTCTCTAATAAATTTATAACAGAAATAAAATTTATCATCAAGAATTCAGAGATAGGAAAAAATTGTAGTGTGATTATATTTTTTACATGGAAGTAATTACATTTCTATTGTTATTTAATAAAAACACTGAAAATTTAGTTATGTCAAATTATGTAGAATAACCTGGAAAGGTTAGTCACTACTATCTTAGTTAAAATAACTTCCTTAAGAAACATGAAAAAGTTTTCATATTATTTAATTACTACTATGGTACTAATAAAAAAAAAAAAAAGGAATTATTTATGGCTGAATAGGTACATTTATCTGTGATTAGAGTGTAGTATGTGTATCCTTTGTGAAAAGGGTTACACACACACATTATATATATATATATATATATATATATATATATATATATATATATACACACACACACACACACACACACACAGATGAAGAGGTGCTGAAAATTTTTCAGCCTGATCAAGAATAGATTCCAAAACAAGTTTTGATATTTAGACCAGTGTTTTTCAAACATTTTTTTTTAAACTTCACAGTGCACTTCTAGAATAACTAAAACTATGGGGTGGACTTTCAATTTTAATAAGGAAAATTTAGCCATGAAAATTGGAAAATAATAAAGAAGTCTCCTGAAATAAGCATTTATTTTTATACATTGTATATTTAAGTATGCTTATGTGTAAACTGCTTGATGTGTCTTGCTTCTTGGTTACATTTTCAATGATAGGCCTTATACGTTATGCCTTGAGCAAAGCAAAGCAAAGAGGAAAGGTTTATCCCCTCCTTATTAAAGGTTAAGGAATTTAACATCCAGTTTAAAATACTAAACAATAACGAATCAACTTAAACACGGAAGTCCTGTGCTTGGTGTCACTAGCTATTTTTTTATAATGATTTTTAAATATAAAAAATAGTTCATAAATTGCTCTTCTGTTAACTTGAGGTGTACTTGGCTACCTTTCAGGGCACAATGGTTGAGAAACGCTAGTTTAAACATTTGGCCAAATTTTGAGAAGTGGTTTGGGCTGAGAACTTTTCTGCATACCCTTGTATGTGGATGCTCTTTGATCTCTCCTGACACCTCACTTCATATTGCAAAAGATCCTGTTCAATTTTAGCAAGACTTCTTTAAGATTATAGAAAATAAATGTATCAGACCTAGATGGATGAATTTTATGATAAAAATAGGAAATATAAAAATTCACCTGATAACAAGAGTTTTCTGCTTCAGGTGGTTAGGTAACCATAAAAACGTCTTTTCAAAATAAACTCATCTGAAGGTTGTTATCAGTCGCTTTTAAATTCAATGCCTACTTACTTTGTATTTATAGATTTCACATAATTATCTGCAAATAAATAATCTATGAATATTTAATATAACTGGATTTTTTTCCTTGAGAAATAAGATCATTTGAGATGGGTGTGACTATAGAACTTACACTATCAAGTTGTAAAATTAATTCAAAATTGTTTTATTCTCCAAGTATTGTGCTAACAAAACTCTTGTTATGATGTGTTGCTTTTGCTATTTTATGATAAATATACAGAAATTAGCAGTTGTTATACATAGGATTATTTCCAAATAAATAAGGAAAAACTATAATTAACACTTAATGTACCTAGAATTATCACCCTTTAGAAATTTGATCATTAAAATAGACATTGAGAGTGTAAGTTAAAAGTATTGTGCTAACAAAGATTTTGCTACAATCTGCTGTATTTGCTATGTTAAGTGAACAAACCCACAAATTGGGTCATTATAGTATAAACATAGAGGTGGGGGTCATTTTGACAATCAATCAGTTTAGTTGATATACATATTTTTTTTTTTTTGTTAAGGCAGGACTGGGATTCATTTTGCACAAAGCAAGGTAAATCCTACCTGTCAAAGGATTTATCCTAATGATTTGAGGAAAGTTTTACCAGGCTGGACATTCTTCCTGACAGCTAACTCAGATACTCACAGTAGTCCAAGTATACCAAGTGTTTTATCAAATACCTATTGCTAGGAAGGCTGCCATTTAATGCTTGACATCATACATACATACATATATATATATATATATATATATATATATATATATATATATATATATGTATCTCCTAACATTGACTCATAAGCCCTTTGACAGCCCTTGTTTTTTGCCTTGTGGGGTGACATGCCACCCTCCTCATCAGCAGAAAAGATAGTGGGGGAGCTAGTTTAGATGCCAAACACCCATCACAAAACAGATTTAAGAACCCTTACAATAGTGACAGAGTAAGGCAGGGAATATTTAGCAATGTACACTGATGTCACTTAGAGAAACCAGAAATGAAGATTAATGATGCTTTATGAGTTGGCTATTTTGGCAGCGTAAATAATCTGATATTCTCTTAATGTTAAAAAAAAAAAAAAAAAAAAGAAGCTTATATATATATATATATATATATATATATATATATATATATATATATATATATATATATGATGATTGTCTACATCAATAATTATCAAATTGTAAATAATAAAGTTCATAAGGATTGTGAACTTTATAATCTACATAAAATAAAGAATACAGAATCCT
Source organism: Acanthosepion pharaonis (assembly GCA_903632075.3). Classification (NCBI taxonomy): domain Eukaryota; kingdom Metazoa; phylum Mollusca; class Cephalopoda; order Sepiida; family Sepiidae; genus Acanthosepion; species Acanthosepion pharaonis. The sequence goes on along the minus strand of CAHIKZ030005093.1, from coordinate 1,196,638 downwards.
TAAAAATTCATTTGGTTATAATTTATTTCGTGAATATTCGAAAAATATATTCATCTCTTTAGACTGACATTTTCTTAATAAATGGAGTCGCTTTATCCAGATGAAAGGAAAAAGGGAGAGAAAAAGAGAAAGTTTTAATATTAAAAGAGGAAAACAGAAAAATAAAAATTTCAATATAAGGTTTAAAATTTTTTTTATTACCTTTCGTCTGGATAAATTGACTCCATTTATTTAGAAAAAAGTCAGTTTGAAGAGATGAATATATTTTTGTATATTTGTGAAATAAATAACTGAATGGATTCTTAAGGATTATTATATTGCTCTGTTTTTACATTGAGCTGGAATTATCCCTACTAATTATCAATTGAGATAAAATATATATATATATATATATATATATATATATATATATATATATATATATATATATATCTATTATTACTCCTGTTCATGCTGGATGAGTTATTACTTCAGGACCTTTGTGTTTTCTTTATTGCATCTCCTCACTTTCTTCCATGCAACATGGCACGGCTTATTTAGATTTTCTAATCAATCACATTTCTCTTAGTTGTTTGATTATTAACACAGTCCAAATAAAATCTTTTTTCATTTCTTTTCAAACATGGTTAATTCACCCATTTAAAATAAAAAAGAGATCCCATGCAAAAAATACACATTTACATTACAAATGTTACTTATAGCATAAAATATATACAAACATGTCTTCACTACAGTCTTGTTTTTCTGACATGTTAATCAATTTATTGACAGTAGATTGACAGCTGAACATGTTCATAATTAAGTATGGTGGAGCAGATGATAAACTTTATAAGGTGTGGGGGACAAACCTTAAAACATGTGACCTTTTAATGATAGATTTATCAGTTTGTACATCCATACTTCAGAAATTCTGTATGTCATCACACATACTGGAGGTCGTCAGATTGTAATGAGCTTTGCAATATATGATTAGTAAATATAGTTTTACTTAATAACAATATTTCATAAGAATTATCACATTGAAAATGAATTTTTAAAGATTTAAAAATTTCTAGTTATTCAATTTAAAATTATAAAAAAAATGAATACAAATTTTGTAAAATTCATTTTTTGTCCCCAAAATTTTTTTCTTCAGACAATATTGCCTTTATTATTCATAAAAGCAATAAAAAGTTTCTCTAATTAAATAATTTCTTAGTTTTATTGCATTTTTATTTTTCATTTCAGAACAGATTTTTGGTCAGACAGAGTTCGATTTTGGAAAAACAAGAAAAAAATAAATAAAATAAAAGAAAAAATTGGAGATAAATTCTTCAAATAATTCCGCTTTTAACTAATATAGTCACTAAAAATTATGTTAAATTTCTTAAAATTAAGTAAGGAGGTGAAACACGTGTATAAAAAAAAAAAATTTTTTTTAACCAAGATTTTATAATGAAAAAATTTAAAAAACCATTTCATTAATTTGTGAATAAATCCTGAAAAATTTAATTAAAAATTGACAATTATTTGATTTTTGCAAGAATTTACAAAAAAATATATTTATTCAAATGTGAAATGGCAAAATATATTGCATTAAAAATGTAAAAAGTTATTTTTTCAGTGGTGGAATTCAAATAAAAATGAATTTCCCCATCATGGTGCCTTTAGCCAGGGAATGTCTATCAGCACCTCCCCTCTTCTGCTTAAAGTGAATGGTTATTTAGTATTGGAGGTAACATTTACTTGCCAAAAATAAATTGCCTGAAAGGTGAAACAGGAAAGATAATAATGTTCTTACATTATAATTTAAGAACTTTAGGACTTAAATATGAGTAGCTAGGTATTTAAGTGATTTACTTAAAGAGTTCTCATTAGCGTTTAAACTCTTAATCAATTTTTTAAATAAAAAGAACATCTAACTTTATTTCATAAGCCTTTGTATTCATTTTTCTACTAAATGTTTTATTAGTAAATGTACTTTGTCCATTAAGTTACCCAAACCAGCTGTAGGGCCTGAAATAATGAATTTTAATCATTGTAGGTATCCATATCAGAATCAGAAATTTAGACCAGTATCGGCAAATGGTAAATATATTGGTATCATCCCATCACTAGCAAAAACACAACATACATGGCCTGATGATTGCGTTTAGCATGAAATAGACTGTTGCCTCTGGGTGTTGACATCAATATTCCCTTTTATACTTACATATGTTCTATCCCTGATATTGAGCACTTTAATCCATAAATATAGCATACCTTAAAACTATATCACACACACATATTTTAATCATTTCATTCTAAGCAAGGCAATAAAGCCACTAAAATGCAAGGGGTTACTGAGTATGAGAAAAAGAAACACTAAAGAGAGAAAACAATAAAAGAACAGGAATCAAGAAGACGGAAGATTGACATCATATTTAAATTTTTGAAGTTCAAAGTCAACAGAAATAAACCAAACCAGTTGAATATCTGAGGAGCAAAACTGTAGTAACTAGGTAGGTATCTTCTTTATGATAATATTTACAAATATTGCTCTATGGACTAGGTATTGAGTCCTTTCTAAAATCTATTGGAATTGGTTGATTTCAGAATGGAGTTGATTTATACAAGGAGATTATATATATATTACATAATATAAAAGGCTCAAACAATAATATTCTATGGTTATAATTTATTACATTGGAATCGTAATCACGATCCAATTCGTCAGACCTAGGAATATTACTGTTTGAGCCTTTTATATTATATTCTTATTGTCCTGGACATTGAGTTCTACCTAGATTCTATCCTCTTGGGAATTATATATATATATATATATATATATATATATATATATATATATATATATATAAAAAAAATGTTTGTATTTGTGTGTGTGTGTGTGTGTGTGTGTCCTGAGTATGATGATAAACTACACCAGCAGAAAGTCTTCTGATTGGGAGATTGGAGAAATTGAGGAGCATAGAACCACCTTTTAATTGCTATTGTTCCTAGGTCCACCTTGACCCGGGATGGTAGCACCTGTTAGGGCCTAGCTATGGGCAAATACCAGGGCTGACCAGGCTCTTTAGTGTTATAGAACACAACTGATCTAGGAGATGGAAAATTCTAACACCAAAAGCCTGAGGCCTATTGTCTGCTTCGTCTGTGGCATTTATTTGCACCGACCAAGTGTGTCAATAGTTCCAAAAAGTGTGGATGGCTCTGCACAAGGCTTCACCACCTTAATCAGATTACTTGTGTGGGTTTTCTGGTGGTTTACCTTGATTCGTTCATTTGTTCCAATCCTCATATGTCGATATCGACAGGAGAGTCCATGTGTGTGTGTGTGTGTGCATGCTTTTATAAGATAGAATGGAAAACCGCTTCATTAAAACTAGATTTGATTATGCGTTTCACTTTTCTAGGCTTCATCAAATTAAAAAAAGTGAAGACAGATGTGTGCGTGCGTATGCTTAAATAATAAATCATTAATACTTTTTCGTTAAGCTGACATTTCCTGTGATGAAAGAAAAAATGAAAAGGAGTGATGACAGCCGTTAATATTTATTCTGTATCTTTTCTTTATAAACATTAGTTCATGTTGAAAGTTATAGATTATGCCAGCTTTTCTGTATTGAATTTAAGGTAAATCCTCATCTTATTTTCAGAATGATTTATTATTTAAGCACACATATAAGTTTTTTGACCTGATGAAGCCGAGAAAGGTGAAATATATAATCAAATCTAGTTTCAATGAAGTAGTTTTTCATTTATCATATAACATACACCTGACCTCAAGTGGAACTCATACATGTGATCCATTGCCAAAGGAGCAGGTAAAATGGTTAGCTCCCTGTACCACTCTCGTAAGCACCTAACTCCCCATGCTATCCTCTGCCTTTACAAAAGCCACATCAGATGGAAAATAGAGTATTGTTGTCATATTTGGGTGGGAGATATCCAGTCTTCACTTTCCAGTTCAAAAGCATCATAGTGGGGTAACAAATTATTTTCCACCCTCCAACCTCTCTCTTACAGATGATATGTAACAAGCCTCTCACTGCTCTATTGCTATGTCCATGAAGGTTCTGCCAGGTCTAACCATCATGGCTAGGACCTGCCATGCTATGCCACTTATATAGTAGCAGACCTCTGCATTCTCTCTGTATTCTATAGGTGAGAAGTTCCATTCAAACAGCTTCTTCCTGCGAACCACTACTCTGTAGAACTAACTACGAAGAGGATGTTTCCTTGATCACTACAATCTTAACCTGTTCAAGACTAGAATTAGCCATTATCTTCCCTCCGTATCTATATAAACTGCCTTTTAACTTTCTACATTGAGTAGCCCCTGGGCCTTGTACAACGTGAACCTTACTGTATACTTAATGTTAAATAATAGTTTAGCAGACTATTTTTTTTAGAGAATTGTATTCTGCTTTGACTCCCTCATTTTGATCTTTGAGGTCAGATATGGGAAAACAAAGGAAATCGATTGTGATTGGCCGAAGCTAGCATGAGAATGTTAGATAGAAAGGGATTTCAGGGAGTTTAGTTTTACATGTCAAAGAATGTAGACATGTTATATAGTGTATGTAAACTGCTCCCTAATGGTGTGAGATAGCAACCTCTGGTTAAAAATGTACCCATTGATGTGGTTAATAAACTAGTAAGATTTAAAATTCCTTTTATTGATCTCTCTTAATTCTGAACCAAAAACATTTTGTCAACCAAGACCTCCCCATAACGAGAGGGAGTATGCCACACACACACCCATATATATATCATATTGAGTGCTGGTCCTAATAAAATAATGCTTGATGTATTATGTCTAACCTATAATTTTATTAATAATACAATCTATTTTTTCTCATTGGTAGTACAATTCAGTTTCATGAAGTATATACTCATCAGATGCTGATTGAAAACCAAAACTGTGCTATGGGTGAGGAAAATTATATATATATATATATATATATATATATATATATATATATATATATATATATATATATATATATATATATATAACCAACATGAAAAAAACTAACACTGTTACATGGTGATTAGCCCTTTCAAAGCTTAAGCTATGGTCAAATCATGTCATATGTTATACCTCTTTGTGTGAGCTATATATATTGGTCACTGGAGGCTTAGCAAAGTAGGAAACCAGTTCTTTTTTTTTGTTTTGGGCTATATTTTTTGATTATTTATAGTTCTGACATTGAGGTTTATTTATTGTAATTTTTATTATTTTATCTTTGCATACTTTCTTCACTTTGAAAGTTTGGAATTTAAAATAGAGTTTAGTAGATTTTAGGTTATGAATTATTAGTCATTTGATCTTTGTAGCCTAGGGTCTAAACACAGTCTGGGTTATAAATAATTTAAAAACATTAGTCCTAAAACAAAAAAAAAAAAAAACACAGAAAAAAAATATTTTCCCCATAATCCCCAAGGGGCATATATATATATATATATATATATATATATATATACATACATACATACATACACACAAACACACACTAGCCGAATTACCTATGCATTTCTGCATGTCACAGAGTTTTCTTTGTAAGAAAATGATGATTGATTTTAAATCATTGTTATTTGTAAAGAAAAATGATGCATTTCAATATTACTCAATGATCTTGCTGATATGTCCTCCATCTTCTGGCTTTCTCCTATATTTTCGATGAGAGTCATTCTCTTGTTCAAATTTAAATCTAATTTAAATCAAAGAGAAAAAGATTTTCAGTGGAGGTTTGTGCAAAAACAGCTTGATCTGACCCCTTTGATATGTATTTGATGCAATACTTGATTGAATGAGTTGATGAGCAAATTTCAACATTGATACGACAGTTGAATTGTTGCAACAAATATGTAGTGTAAGGCACTACCCACTAATTGATGATTTCTTGCTCAACTTAACATCCATATTGTCTGATTTTGATCTTGCTGATGTGACCTCCATCTTCTTGCTTTCTCCTATATTTTCAATAGAAGTCATTCCATTGTTCAAATTTAAATTTAATTTAAAATACATTTATCCAAGTACTCTGAGTAGTGTTAGTTATGGGGGGGTCTATCTCGAAAATTCTAGGAGGAGTTCTGATAACAGACAGACAGAGGCTACATCTTTTATATATATATATATATATGAGAGACAGAGATACAGAGAGACCGATCGAGAGATAGTATATGTGTGTGCATATATACATATTAAAAAGTTGATTGAAAAATTTTTGTATAAACAGTTCAAGAAATCTCTTCCGTTGATGTCGGAATACGTAGTGATCAATAGGTTCTTATATCTTCAACAAGCTTGAAGTCCTACCCGTTACAAGGCAAATCAAAAAATGATTTAAAAAACGATGGAACAGTTCTAAAAAACAGTTCGATAATAAATCCTTTCCTTACTTGATCAATAGATTCTTATATTCTCGTCCAAGCTTGAAGTCTTCACGTTATAAAGTAAATTCAGGTTTGTATTTCCAGTAGACAGTATGTAAGCAAATATAAGAATCTATTGATCAAGTAAGGAAAGGATTTATTATCGAACTGTTTTTTTTTAGAACTGTTCCATCGTTTTTGAAATCATTTTTTGATTTGCCTTGTAACGGGAAGGACTTCAAGCTTGTTGAAGATATAAGAACCTATTGATCACTACGTATTCCGACATCAACGGAATAGATTTCTTGAACTGTTTATACATATATACATATGTAATAATATTAATAATGCAACTGAAAAAAATTGTGAAAATTATGAAGATTTAACCTATTGAAAAATTTTCTGGCAGAACTGCCAGAAAACACTAAATAGATAACTAGAGCTGTAATATTCAATAAATCAGCAAACATTCAATTCATTTATCTGATTGACTGGCTCAAAAGTTTCTGGGCCAGATGTTCAATTAATCAATCTGGTGAGTCAATTGAGCTTTTGTTGATTTACTATATATATATATATATATATATATATATATCAGCAATGTTTATTCTTGGTGTTGTTGGGGGTACAGGCCTCTAGAAGTGTTATAAATACGTGATAAACTATATATTTATTAGTTTCCAGTTTTGGTCAGAATATTTGTGCAAATTAAAAGCACATGACCATAAAGTAAAAGCTATTTCTAATACTAATACTTTTGGTAGAAAAATGCAAAGATCATAGTATCTTTATTGTTCATTGCTTAGAATGAAAAAAAAAAACAAAAAAAAACACTTGATGAGGAGTCATATGGATCGTAAATTGTTTTAAAAGATGATACTGAAAATAAAATGAAACCTATTTTTAATAATTGAAAATTAATTTTTCATATTGGCCTTTTAGTTTGAATTTCGAAAGCCCAAATATGGCAGCAATAACTCATTTTTGATCTGATCTGACTTTTCTAAAAGATAAAGCATGGCAGGAGAGGTCAGGTACTTTATGGAGTCTCACAGAGTACCAGGTCTGTGGAGTTGGAACTAAAAACCCTGTCACTTCTAACTCCATTTTACATAATTAAGTGATTATGGCATATGTATACGCTGTGAACTTGAGTAGGCCTGTATCATTTTAACTGGCTTATATCAAAGAATAACAATATTGTGGTTTTTATATCATACCTATTCATTCTTCAATATTTTCTGATAGAATTAAAGACAAAATTTTTGAAAGGATATAAAAAAAAAAAAAAAAAAAAATGAAATAATGTAAGACTTTTACACACATTATATATATATATATATATATATATATATATATATAATATAAAGAAAGAATGATAAGATATATAATCCGGTGTTTCATCTTCAAGTGAATATTCACTTGAAGATGAAATGGAACTAATGCTTTTAATTTCATTACATTATTATATTTAAAGTTTTTAGCTTCCATTTTTGAAACATGGTTATTACTGTGTAGCAAAAAACCATATTTTAAATCAGTTAATTAATATATATATATATATAATTACAATGAATCATTGATGCAAAAAAATAAATTGGTAAAGTTAATGATATAAAATGGCGAAATCCCTTCGCTAACAAAATTTCAAAGATGCATTGTATCATTAACTTTACTAATTTACTTTTTGTATGAATGATTCATTGTAATATAAATTGAACTGCACCACATATTTGATTTAAAAGAACTGATCCAATGTGCAAATTTTCAGGACAACAACTGAGACATTACTCTACTTATTGAACTATATAGTTCATGTCACGTTGACAGATAAACACCTACAACAAAAAAATTCTTAAATTGCCATATTAATAAAAAACACACTCACTTAAATTTTCAAAATAAAATTCAACCTTAGCACTGCAGCTGCATGTTCCAATAACACATTTAAAAAAAAAAAAAAACAAAAAAAAAACATATTTCAATTTGCATTGTTTTTTTGTCTCGGATGCTACCTGAATTTTATCAAAAACAAAATAATTTCCGTGCCTGAAGATGACTGAATGTACAGTTGAAAGTACATGTGTATTTAAGAAAGACCTTAGACAGCTTATAATTTTAAAAAACAAGGATCATGACATTCATTGAGTAATTGGTAGGTTAATTCATCTTTAAAATTTTGTTAGCAAAGGGATTTCGTCATTTTATATCATTAACTTTACTAATTTACTTTTTGTATGAATGATTCATTGTAATATAAATTGAACTGCACTACATATTTGATTATATATATATATATATATACATACACACACACTGCATGCCAAATTATTGTCGAGATAACTTTTTTTCTAATATTTAAAAAAACCATCCAATCAATTCACACAAAATTTTCACACAATGTTGGCAACACTGACCTGCGCAATCACTGAAATTTTCTTACTGATCTAAACAAATTGGCGGCCATATTTTTATCAGCACAATGATTTGAGCATACCAAATTATTAAAAAAAGAACTCTCAAAAGGTAAATCTACCCTAGAAATTTCTAAAATGATAGGGAGGTGGCATCAAACAGTGAAAAAGTTCACCGCCGACCCTACACAAGTACGCAAAAGAGCAGATAAAGGCAAGCCGAGGGTTATTTCACGTCGTCTCATGTCACGACTTAAACGAGAGGCCATGAAGAACCCTGGACTTACCAGTCAAGAGCTTTTCAGTCGCATTGGGGATCCTACTGTGTCTAAAAGTACTCGGTATCTGAGGAAAATAGCAACAACAGTCAAACCTGCATCGAAACCTCCGTTGACGAGAAATCACATTCAAAATCGATTGAAATGGGCCGAGGACAATATGAAGATTGACTTCTCTAAAGTTTTGTTCACAGACGAAACTCGAGCAACATTTGATGGGCCAGATAGATGGTGCAAAGGCTGGGTAATGTACGGACAGAATTGCCATCAGCGTTTGAGACGCCAACAAGGCAGTAGAGGCATAATGATCTGGGTTGGTATTATTGGAAAAAACATTAGTGGGCCCATGGAGAGATGGTGTCAAAATGACTGCTGAGGCATACATAGCGTTTATGAAGGAGCATCTTGAACCGGGGATGAAAAGGCAAAGAGTTGCCTTCAGAAGGGCCATTGTTTTTATGCAAGATAATGCTCCCTCACATGCTGCTCACAAGACTACTGAATATTTGAAACAGGCTTCAATGGACCTCGAAAAATGAAATGGCCAGCAAATTCTCCAGATTTGAACCCAATCGAAAACCTTTAGAGCATCATGAAGCGAAGACTGTACGCCAACAGACGACAATTCAGGAGCAACGCTGAGTTGGGGGAAGCAATTCTTGACATATCTCGTGGCATTACAGCAGATGACATCCTACAATTAACAAATTCTATGGGTCGTTGACTTCTTCAAGTAATTTCAAAACAGGGGAAGCACATTCCCTATTAATTTGTTTAAAACTGTGCCTTTGTTTGTATCTGTTATTATTTGTTTGATTATTAGCTTCTTTTGATCATAAACATTCATGTGCAACATTAATAAATGTTTTGTTTGATCAATTCTGGGAATTTTACTAAACTTTTCTAATAATTTGGCACACTCAAATCACCGTGCTGATAATAAATATGGTGCTAGTTTGTTTACATTGCACAGATCATAATTTGGCATGCAGTGTATATATATTGCAAATAAGAAATAAATACAGATCAAAAATAAAACTACTTTATAACAGAAGTTGAAATATAATCTTTTACAGGATGTAAAAGATATCACAAAAATAAAAATTCTATAATGTAAGATTTTGTTTACATTTGAAAATGCAAAATAACCACAAAAAAGTAAAATGACTTTAAGAAAGGAGTTGAGATGAATTTCTTTAAAGGAAATAGTAAATATACAGTAGAAGAAATAACAATAAAAATTCTGTAATGTTAGACTTTTTAGATAAAGTGTAAATTCAACTGGAGTCAGTATAGTTTTACCAATTCCAGTGACCCCTTAATTGCTTCTGACTGACTCTCTGACTCCACAGTCCTGATTTAAATTGGGAAACAATGCAACTAAAGCAAGGAGAAATAAAAAATAAAAATTCTGTAATGTTAGAATTATTGCATTTTTATGTAAAATGTGTAAAACCTCAGATTCATCCCCTAATTGCTCAGCAGATCCTCAAAATTCAATTAAATTGAAAAAGATTGCCTAGAACATCATTAAGTGGCATGATTTCTTTAAAAAAAAAAAAAAAAAAAAAAAAAATGCAGCAAGGCAATAGATTTTGTTACATGACACCAGTATCCCCAACCCTTTACCATGAGTAAACAAAATGGAACCTTAAGAAAAAAATTTACATCATTATTATTATAATCTATTTTATAAATATTTACATATTTTCTGATTTAAGAAAGATGATTTTTTTCTCAATTATCAGTACTTCTATTTTTGCATAAATTTTCATTTTGTACTATGCTTCATTCAGATTCTGGAATTAAAAACAACAAAAAAAAAACAAAAAAAAACATCTTTCAAATGACACTTAATTCCAGATGAATTTTCAATTTTTTTTTGTCCCTTCCTGATATTGAGTAAAAGCTATTTTGCAGGCATGCTGAGAACCAATACATTATTGGGCAGATGGTCATAATGGTTTAGCTCATCATATAGGGAAACCAATAAATCTATAACTTAATGATTGAGAAAAAAAAACAAAAAAAACAAAGCATTTATTTTTTAACATAATCTTATAATCTTCTTCCTTGTTAATGCACTTAATTCAGTGGTGACTATTAATCACTACACAGTGAAAAATTTCAGATCATAATTCAGCTGCATATCAGACTACAGATTGATTCACTCTAATACAGTAAGAGCAATCAAAATCTCTTCCCTATATATATATATATATAAGATTTAAAAAAAAAAAAAAAAGTCCTTATTAGTAACTGCCAGTTCTAGCATGAAGCAAGTTATAAAAATAGAAACTGAATTGACAACTTTACTTCTAATTTAGTGGTAAGATACCACAAGTTCAGGACTGACTACAATGGAAATAGGAGTGGAAGGAGAATGATTTGCAAAGTCTAGACTTATCCCAGGCATAGATTGTACAAAGAGCAAATATTTTATTTTAGTAGATGAATAGAAGGCCTTGATTTAATTGTTAGTTTATCTCTTGTAGAAATTAAATTTTTTCTAAGATTTTATTTAAGGTGAGGTAAAATAAAAACAAATTCAGTACAGATTAATTTTTCTGAAAGCAAGCAAATAAATACACAAATTCTTTTTTTATGTGCCATATCCCTTTAGGATGCAGGCGATCATGGCCCTCCACATCTTCCTGTTCCTTGTAGCACTTAATAAAGTGTCTTTTTGTTATTTCTCCCAAACCCAGTTCTACCATTCATGTGCTCAAGCTCATCATTGTTACATCCTGCTTTCTTTTGTCCCTCTTTCCCCTCAATCTGTCCTGTGAGTATCAGATTTTTCAAACCCTCCCTCCTCAGAAATTTCAACTGCCTCTTCCTGATGTTAAGTATAAGTTTCATTTTTGTTTCCATTTTCTCCAAAACTTTGTCATTGCTCACATATTTGGTCCATGGTATCCTCAGCATCTTTCTGTAGAACCACATTCTGCTGCTTTAAGTCTTTTCTTCATTTTTGAGATTGTCCAGCAATCAATGCCATACAAGAGGACAGTTATTACAATACTCTGTTTTCTTTATTTCTAACAAAATTTTTCTGTTTCTTAATACTCTGCTTAGCTTTTGGAATGCATCTTTGGCCATCCCAATATGCCTTCAGATCTCAGTGTCACATTTTCCATCCTCTGTTAGAACACTTCGCAGATATTTAAATTTTTGTACTCATTTGATTTTAGTATACCCAATTTGTAATTTGCATTTTGGACTCACCATTTTGCTGACAACCATGCGTTCTGTCTTCTTGTAGTTTATATTTAGTCTCTTCTTCTCATTTTTCTTTGCTACCTTCTGTAAGAGGAGGTATGGTGGAGCAATGGATAGAGGCTCAGATTGAGGAATCGGAGAGCCGAGTTTGTTCCAGTCAAATCCATTCATGCTAATACCCTTAGGAAAGGTATGAATCCTCTTCTCCCCCCCAGCTATGGGTAAATAGCAGGACAGACCAGGTTCTATAGCCTTGGATGGCAACTGGTCTACCACAGAAAGAAATAGCAACCTACTGTGGGGAAAAAATCTGCCTCGTCAGTCATGTATTAAAAGATACATGATTGCCTAAGTGTGTATCATGCATGGCACATAACTGACTGACCTTCTGTAGGAGCTTTTGCAGTTTCCTTTTGCATCTGCTATCAACACTGCGTCATTTGCATATCTTATGTTTTTAGAACACTTCCCAGAAAAAAAATTAAATACACAAATAAATAATTCAATATTTTAATGAGCAATTGTCACTTTCTCTAGCAATATTATTTTCTTGAACTTTAAAAAAAAAAAAAAAAAAAAAAATCATCTGCCACCTGTCTTAATGGTATTTTGAAAATCAATTTTACTTTCTCAATGGCTACTTCATAGGTTCTTATTCTATTTTCTGTTCAAACAAAATTTTTTTTTTTTTTAATAGTTTTCTGTGATAATAAAACATAACATCAAGATTTTATGAAATTTTAAAAAAATAATTAAAACAGTTGTTATCATTTATTTGTTAATTCAAGGTATAGTAATTTATCTTTCATTAGTATAAAAAAAGTGTTAAACTACTATGTAATATCAACGCTATATGGCAGTGAATGCTGGACATTTTCCTCACGGATGAATAAGAAACTTGAGGCAACAGAGATTTGTTTCTGCAGAAGAATGTTGAGAATACCATAGGCAGAGCATGTGAGCAACGAGGAAGTTTTAATAAAAATGGGAACCAAAAGAACACTTTAGCTTAAAATCAGAAAATATAGTTAAAATTTCTGGGATTCGTGCTGAGGAAAGAGAGCTTAGAGAATTTGCCACACACAACACATATTGAAGGGTAGAGGGAAACATCAAGTAACCTACCTAATGTAAATTGATGGCAGTACATGGATTGGTAGAGATAGAAAAGAGACAAACATTGCTTAGATCTATGAAGAATAGCAAGTTATGGAGAGCAATGATCAACCTACTTAACAAGCTTGTGTAAACGGATGGCGGAATAGGAAGGGACACGCCACAAAAAAGAAAACTCCATTAATTTTAGTTGCTTTTTATTGTAATATCTATATTTTCTTTCTGTGATGAAACATTGTTTATTATTATTAATTCTAATTAATAAGTTAACTTCATCCTGAACACAGAAATAAACAATGCCAACATATTTTAATGAACTAATTTTAATAGTAATATTACTTTTATTAAATGAAGCAGTGTAAACAATGACTAATCTAAAAAAGATAAACTGTATGATTGTTAGCAAAAATGACAGTCGAAGATGTGAGCTACAAAATGGAGATGTCAAAATCAAGCAAATACAGAAATTTAACAGATGGCAGAAGACGTGATACAGAAATCTGAAGGTGCATTGGAATAGCAAAAACTGCCTTCAGGAAAGATAAACAAAATATTAAGATATATATTAGAAACAAAGTAATGAGTGTTAGGCTGCTATGTAATATCAATCCTCCTGTATGGCAGTGAATGCTGGACATTTTCCTCACAGATGAAAAGGAAACTTGAGCCAACAGAGATTTGGCTCTGCAGAAGAAGGCTGTGAATACCATAGACAGAGCATGTGATCAATAAGGAAGTTTTTTAAAAAAACAGGAACAAAAAGGGCATTTGTACTTAAAATCAGAAAGTGACAGTTAAATTTTTTTTAGAAAAGAAAATTTGAAAAATTTGACACTCACAGGATATATTGAAAGTAAGAGAGGATAAAAGGAAACGGAACTTTTGTAAGTGGATGGTAGAACAAAGAATGGGAAGGATAATAAAAAGAAATATTGCTCAAAGATATAAAGGATTGGAAGTTGTGAAGGGTCATGATCATTCACATCCTAAAAGGACACAACAATTTGAGGAATTTTACCATCATGACATTTTTATTACTAGGTCTTAATTTTTAAAACAAATATTATTAAAATTTAAAATTAAGGAATTATTTTTTAATCTAGAGCTAGAAAAATCAAATTAACTAATTACCACAATTCGCATCAAACTCTTTTCTATTTTGAAAAGGTTACAGAAAATAATCACTTGAAAAAAAAAAAAAAGAAAAAAGTTATTGTCACCAATTAAATTGTATCCTATAGAGAGAAATTAGTGTTACACATTTATCTGAAATACCATGTTCTGATTGTTTTTAAAGTTTTTGTAAAATAATTTTATGATTGGATATAATTAATTTTTGCTTGAAAAAATTAAAATAAGTGAGACAGAGGGCTTGGCTGGAATGATGGATTTTACATCAACCCATGTTGGGTTATTTAATGTTGATTCTTTTTTTATATTGCAACCTATGGGTAGACATTGATCGGGGGGAAAGGAGAAGAAAACGGGAGAGGTGGGGAGAAGAAAACGGGAGAGGTGGGGGGAGAAGAAAACGGAGAGGGGGAGGTGGGGGGGGAGAAGAAAACGGGAGAGGTGGGGGAGAAAACGGGAGAGGTGGGGGAGAAAAAAACGGAAAACGGGAGGAGAAGAAACGTGGGGGAGAAGAAAACGGGAGAGGGGGGAGAAAAAACGAGAGGTGGGGGAGAAGAAAACGGGAGAGGTGGGGGAGAAGAAAACGGGAGAGGTGGGGGAGAAGAAAACAGAGAGGTGGGGGAGAAGAAAACGGGAGAGGTGGGGAGAAGAAAAGGGAAAAAAAAAAAAAAAAAAAAATGGAGTCGGTCGGAAAAAAGAAGATAAGGAGGAAGAAAGGATTATAAAACTTTTTAAAATATTTTTTTAGTTGTCTCTAAATTGAATTGGGAGACGAGAAAATAATCATTGGAATGTTCAACTTGTTATGTTAAGTTAACTGTCATGAGTGAACCATTTTTGCTGTTATAAACTTACTTAACTTAGTTTGGCAGAAGTATATTGCACCCAATGAGAGTTCGAACTCACCACTCAGTATTTAAAAAGTATACGATTCGCACGCTAACCATTAGTTCACTCACTGTTACACCGAAGCGCACTAATGGACCGATTAGTTAAAGTTTAATTATGTCACTGAATTTAAAAATCCAGGTGATATAAATTTTTACTTTTACTGAAACGATAAACTTCCTTCGATTAGTTTTTTTAGGGCTATTTTTCCCCACTTGGATGACTAACATAACATTTTTAGCACGCACTCTTTCGTCTGTTTGGCCTTCTGTCGTACTTAAGCTGAGTAAATTATCAAGTAGCAAGCCAACTTAAAAAAAAGTAAGTCTTTTTGGTGCAGTTATGGGTGTTGCTACTTTAAAAAAATACTTACAATAAAAAATGTGTTTGATTGTTTTAGGTTTTCGTCCAGACGTACATCTGAGCTTAGTGAGACAGAATACAAGAATCGGCCACACTGAGAATCGAACTCAAAATCGAAGCTAACATTTGTGAAGAAACCTCAACACCTCAGCTTTCAGTCCTTTGCCGACCCATATCTGACAGCGTGACCCTGATGCCAAGTCGAAGTTATTTACTTTTTAAAATCTTTTTCAGTCATACCAACAATAATCATAAAATTTTAAAAATGTACAACCGAGAAAAGGTATTAATTAGAAAATAATTAAAAACGATATTAAAATTTGCTTCAAAAGTTTTGTTTTATCAAACAAACCCACCTACCCCTGCTTTCTGGTCTCTTTTTAAAACTTCGTTTAGTTTTCTTTTCTCTTTTTCTACATGGTTTGGCTTGGCATGATAGCAGTTTGCCCTGTCTCCTTAATTTTCTAACTAATCTACACATCGAGTTGGAGAAATTTAAATTGTAGATATTTTTTTTAAATATACTAAAAAAAAAAAAAGTAAAATGTCTAAAGTCTTGCACTTGGAGATAAATAATAAACAGATTTTTTTTTTAACACTTATATTCCCAAAAATGAGATCAATTGAAACTTTTAGCTTCCTCAAAAAAAAAAAACAAAGCTCAGGCGAAAAAGTATATATAAAAAAAACTAAAGGAAAGATTTCTATACTTAGACTTACAGAAGTTTTTAAACCACACCTTAATGACAAATTGTTCAAGAGAAAGAAAGGTACTCTAATTTACACAAAAAGCTTATCGAGTCGCTGGAATACTTTCTAGCTGAGTATTGTTTTATTTTTATAATTTATGAATTTTTTTTTTAAACAGGCCACACTTTGAATATGAGAGAAACATAGATAAACGAATAAAGAAAAAAAACTGTGTCGATGGTTGACACCAAGAGTCAAATTGACAAACAAGATTTATTTTCATTAAAAAAAAATAATAATTTTTACCTGTTGAAAGATGTCCACGATGGATGGTTGATCCAAATTTTCTTTAAATTACTTGCATTTTTTTGCGAATATTTCCTATGTTAGGTAAATAAATTCATTACTGAAGGCGACTCAACAAAGCTATCTGCCCCGACCAACGTCTAAGCTGTGTGTATCCGTATTCCTTGTGCTTTCAAGTTTCAAAACATTGTTCCTGATCAAATACCGTGTAAAATACACAACACCGGAATTTACGGTGACGCACTTCATTATTCCCCACTAATAATAAAACCGCCGTTAAGACTACAGTTTTACAACTGACAAGGAAAATGATGATACTTCATCAATAAGTGGGAATGATTCCTGGTCATATAATAGCGTTTCTGTGAGTCAGAAAATACTAACTTACTTGCCGGTTGGATAAAGTGATTATAATAGTAAATTGCAAACGAATTTTAATTTAAAAAAAATGCATGAAACTAACAGTTGTGGTTGGTCACTGCCTACCTGGATTTTGATTTAATATATATATATATCTATGTATATATACATATACAGGCATCCCTTGATTAATCCACATTCAATTAATGCATTTTCGATTAGTGCACTAAAATTTTCATATACCAAAATTCGATTAGTGCATACATAATACTCAATTAGTATGATAAAACATTATTTAGTTTAACCATAGTAATTGAAAATTGATTTTTTTATAGTTTCAAATGTACAAATTAGCCACACTAATTAAAAGATGCCTGCATATATATTCAAGCGTGATTGGTTGCTGTCTATTTATTTTTATTTTAATTCTCTCAAATTCATGGATCAATTTCTTAGTGTTGTCATTAAACTGATTAAGAAAGACACTGTAGTTTTCATTATTTCTTTGATTTTTCCAAGTAATTTCAATTTCATCCAAGATCATCTTCAGAGGTGAATTGCTTAGACAAAAAATTTATGTAATTTGTAGTTGTGAATTTTTTTGTAAATGCACTCTGTTCATCATTTTAAAAATTAACATTAAAAATATATAAGGGAGGTAACTTAATTTAATTTTTTTTATCATTAATGTTTTAAAATACTCAACCTGCAATTTTAAAAAAAGAAATTTTTACAATTTGAGTATACCAAAACATTTTAAAACATTGTTGCTATACTCATAACTAATCTTATTTAGTGTTGGCTGCATATTTTTCATAGAGAGCACTTCAAGAATTTATGTATATATATATATATATATATATATATATTTATATATTGTGAAAGTGCTTGGAACAATTATAACTATACACAATTCCTACAATCTTTAACCCCTGAAAAACAGAAAAATGTTAGAATGCTGGAAAAACTCAATAAGAGATTAATTAAATCTTCTTGTT
This sequence comes from Acanthosepion pharaonis, assembly GCA_903632075.3. Taxonomy (NCBI): domain Eukaryota; kingdom Metazoa; phylum Mollusca; class Cephalopoda; order Sepiida; family Sepiidae; genus Acanthosepion; species Acanthosepion pharaonis. The sequence continues at coordinate 1,178,512 of CAHIKZ030005093.1, read as the reverse complement.
GGCTGTTTTCAATGATATATATATATATATATATATATATATGTATGTATTCAATAAGTATTTATTTGGCCAGCAATCTGTCTTTTATAAAGTTTAATTAAAAATGACTGACAGTGTGCCACAGTTAAGTTTTTTATTTAATTTTTCTTATGTTCTTATAATTTTCTTCTTTTCTGGACATAAAATTGTCTGAATGTTTTGTATGTCCATTCGCTTTCAGCTATACATTTTTAACCATTATCAAGAATGATTTTATTTTTACTTTTAACTGAATGCATCAATGTAAAGAAAAAAAAGAGTGAACCTTCAATAACATAGCCACAATATGTTGACCATGTTTGGAAAATAAAACATTTCTATAACTCTAGATATATACATAAAAAAAGTTCCATACATTCAGTTAAAAGTAAAAATAAAATCATCCTTGATAATGGTCAAAATATAGGCGAAAGCACTTGGACACTTAGAATATTGAGATAATTTCTACTTTATTTGTGTCCAGAAAAGATGAAAATTATAAGAACAAGAATAATTAAAAAAAACAACTTAACTGCAGTAAATTGTCAGTCCTTTTTAATGAAACTTGTGTATCTATCTATCTATATATATATATATATATACATACTTGCTGCCTAAATATATAAGGTATATTTAGGCAGTAAGTATTCATTTTAATGATTCTGATTAAGAAGAACTGACAAGGTTGTCTGTTTAATTTTTATTGTATTCTTCCAGTTTTCAAATAAGGTGCTGAGTATTATTCTTGATAATGACTGAGATGGTTGAAAGTACTTAAACAAAACAATAACACATGAACTATATATATATGTGTGTGTGTGTGTGTGTGTGTGGCTGATTGGTTAGAACATTCGCCTTCTGACCATGAGACCCAGGTTCGAATATCACTATGGTCAATTTGTCAGTAAGGAGACTTCCTGAAGTTATCAGTCTGGAGGAGGTAAGCGATCCCAGTGTGCTGCACTTTTGGAAAGTGCCTGAAAACCATGCTGTGGCTTGACCCAAGCCTTGTGAGCGAAATTGGGTAGACGGAACACTTGTGGTCATCGATAGCTGTGTTCAGATTGTTGATCACTCTAGGTAACACTCTCTCTCCCAGAAACTGTAACTAAGGTCTGTTCAGTATAGTTGCAGTATAAACACAAATGTGCCTGTGCAAGCGTCTGCAATAGGGATTGGCTAACCACTCTAATACATGGGCATCCTCAAACGAATGGCCATTTATGTATGTATATATATATATATATAGAGAGAGAGAGAGATAGATAGATAGATAGATAGATAGATTTAATAAAAATTTGATAGACAGAACTTGCCCATAATTTAACTATATATATATATATATATATATATATATATATATAGTTAAATAATATGTACAAGTTCTGTCTATCAAATTTTTAAATCTTTTAAATTTCCAAATTGTTTTGTGTTATCAGTAAATTTGTTAAAATTCTTATTAAATTTTATTTTGTATTATTTTTTTTCTTGAGTACTTCAGAATGTTGCTACATTCGTTTTCTTTTCAAGGATTGTTGCATGTGTAGTTAGCCAACTGGTTTTTAATTCCGGCGTTGTCAATCAACTTCAAGTTCAATCAAACATGAGAACAATCTCTAACAATTGCGTTTACGGTTTACAAGTTTACTTGTTGCCGCTGGGTGTTGACCTCAGTCCACTTATATGTGCGTGTATATAAATTTCTATATATCAAAAATTAGCCGTGTATATATAGATTTCTATATGTCAAAACTGAAAAAATATATAATGCATTTCTGATAAAGTCCTTTTCAAGGACGAAAAAGACTAAAAAAATATACATAATCTAATCAGAATCAGCATAAAGGGAGATAATTCCCTATTTAACGTTTACTTAACTTACTATTATTGTTTCCAGAAAATAAAAAAAAATTTAAAATCCATTGATATTATTGCAAAAAATAGTTGAAATTAAAGTTTAAAACAAATATCTTCATTTTCTGATCATTTCGTCAACCAAAAAGAAAAATGCACAAAATTGCTAAAAGACTACCCGGTTTGGTTTCATGAACGGAAGTAGTTGTCACTTGTTTCCTGTAGTGAGGGGCGTAACTCGGAGACAACAGTAAAGACTCGACTCGAATCGAATATGTCGATTGTAAAAGTTGTGGGAACTGGTCGAAGCGTAAACGCCGAAAGGGCCCTTTTTGTGGGTCCAAGAATTCCTCAGGACATTAAGTCGATGACGAAACGTATATCCCAAATCAATAAGAAAACATTTCGTAAAATATTGCATAATATCGTTGAAGGCCTTATACTGTCTGATGACCAAGACAAGGATATTCTCACTCCTGAAGATAAAATTGGCAGCTCACGTATACAAATGAACTTTCAAGAACTAGTAACTGACGATGTGGATGAAGAAGCGTTACAAATTGTCTACGGTGGAATTTATTCCTTATTATTATGTGCCCTGAAAAAGCCAATCGGTTCTTTGAAAGCCGACGTTTTCAAGGAAGACCTCGCTGAACTAAACATTCCTACTGAATTTATTTTTGATTTGGAAAGTATTGTTTATGGACCGCATCGATCACGACTCGAAACCTCAATATTGGATTCGAGACCGTCTCTGCCGAAATTGGACAATCTCCGGTGGAGAGTAGACACAACGATCCTGACCAGTGTATTGAGCAGAGTTCTAAAACCGAGTGTAATGATGGAAATGACTCTCAGTAATGGTAATATCCACACATTCGAAGTTCCAATTTCAAAATTTCAAGAACTCCGTTACAATATTTCGTATGTTTTAAAAGAAATGGAATCGTTAGAAAAAAGAAGCATTTTACGATTGGCAGATTAAATCAGAAATTGTTTTTAATTCCAGAAGAATTTCCCAGTTTATTTTTCTTTCTTCTTGGAGCAGAGAATAATAATGGATTGGACCGTTATCACTGAAACAAAATAAATGTAAAATTACAAAGAAAATAACAGACACCACTGATGCTCTGACTCAACAGATCAATGCCAACCAGATTATCCAATTTTTACAGAATAACAGGTGTCACGTAATAATAAATAAATCCGTTCTGACCCATTAGTTATGCTGCACATCTCGAAGTATTAGGATTTATTTTATTAGAAACTTAAATGAAATGTGAATTGTTAAACATTTGCAAGAACAGCGAGAAATTGAAGTAAAAAGTGTCCCATGATAGCAAAAGCAAAGTATTTTTGAAGTCTAGCCGGACTGAAAGTGATATAACGGTTTATTCGAGAAATCGGTGGTGTACATAATCATTATTTAATTTCAAGTCATTGTGCATTTGTATTGCTCTTTAAAAAAAAGAAATGTCTCGAATTATTTTTTCTTTTTTGTTTTTGATTTTGTTTAAAAAAATTTTTTTTTCTTTTTTTCTTTTTAACCGGATACTTGCAGTAAAAAGCTGGAAATACTGGCGTTGGTTATTGATTTAATTTAGATTAATTCTTTGAAAATTGGTATTTCTGCATTTTTTATTAAGTGGAAAATTTGGTAAGCTTTTGATCAAATCACCCTTCAAGTATGTCAGTTCCCCTCTGATCATTGAAATATGAAAAATATCACATAAGTATGGTGATGGATCAACCTACTGTAAATGACTTTGGAGAAACTAACTAACTAAACAAAGTTTAGTAAATAAACTATGAGGATGTTAATTTGAATAATTAATTACTTTTTCTTTGATTTTTTAGTGTAGGCAGAACTTATTATAAGTGAATTCTTACTAAAACATTACTGAAGATGGAAGCTCAAATTCACTTTAAAATTTAAGACAAACAAAAAGTTGTTTTCATGGTATTTATCTGGAGAATTAGAGCAACTTTCTATTTTGTTTTGTAAGCTGAATAGGGTACAAGATCATCATTATTGTAACTACAGTAAAACCACAATTTAAAGAGTTAATTCTGGGAGGAGTGTGTTCCTTAAATCTGACAAATGTCTCATTTTGTAAAGAAGTAAGTTCTGTAGATTACTGCATTTAATGTATACCATTTTGCTAAATCCCAAACAATCAGCATGCAAATGACCAATGTTATGTAAATCTGTATAAAACAATCTTACATGCATTTCCTTGATCAGATTGAGAAGGGTTTTGGAACTGTAGATGTGCAATCTGCATGGTAATTTACTTTGTACTTATATCTGAGACTTAAAAAAAATTTCCCAAGTTTCATATGTAAATAATCCTGTCTTGATGTGTACAATGCTAACAGGGTTATCAGCACTGAGCTTTAAAAAAAATCCAGTTGTGATTTTTGTTACCTGTCAAGGTTGTTTCTTTTCTTACTATCAGAATTTAACAAAATTGGGTTTTTATCCAACTTTACAGATTACTCAAAGTTTAATTTCTAAAATCTGTTGAATAACAAACATGAAAAAAATTGTGTCATTCATTTTTTGATTTTCCAAAATCCATGTAATATGTGTGAGGAGTCAGCAGATAGGATACAATCTGACAAATTTTAGACGGACTAGAGTTAAAAAAAAAAAAAAAAAACAACACAATATCTGAAATTGGCAAGATGTTTTTATATCCTGATAACCATACAGCTCTTTCTTACTCACCCCCACCCCCTCAGTAAAAATAAAGTCAGTTAGGGATCCATGAATCGTTCCTGAAATCCAATATTTCTTAAATTGAGGTTTTACTGTAGTTTGATCAATTCTATTTTTCATAATTTTTATTTGAGAAATTTTTGACAGTAAGTCTTTAACAGAATACAAAAGCATTTTTTCCTGACTGCGAAAATAGAAAAATTAGAAGTAGAAAATTTATTTTTTGGCTTAGTGTTTATTCTATACAAAGAAAAATTATAAATACACAGGGCAAGCATAATTTTTAAGTTTAATTCCTAAAGCAAGAATTGCTAGTTTTTATTTTTATAGTAAAATAGGAACAAACAGAAAACCTTATAAATCAAACAGGTTGGACTTGTTAAAGATAAAGTGTGTGTGTATATTTTCAAACATTGCTAAATATGACAATGAATGTCTTATGTTTGACCACGAGCTGTTCTAAGCTTAGTATAATGGCTTTAGTTTTGGGAGAAAAAAAAAAAAAAAAAAAAACTGTCCAATATGATAGCTGAAAGCTTAGATCGACAAACAAAAAATATCCAAATGTTGGACAGTTTGTTTATTTTTGCCTGAAAATAAAGCCACAATGCAAAGCTTAGAGCGACTCATGATCAAACAAGACATTCATTGTCTGTTATATTTAACATGTTTGAATAATGATCTGCTGCCCCCAATATATTTATATATAAACCTTTTCTTGCTAAGATAATATCTAAAAATATTAAAATAGTGATTAAACATCTTAATACAAATCTTCTATATTTTCTTTAACACCTAAATATAATTTGAATTCTAAGTACTCATTAATTAATTTAGATATACCTATTTCATTTTTTTTATGTACAAATCTCGTCTGTTTAAATATTTTAAAATTTTATTGAGTGCCAAAAATTTTTTCAAAGTAACAATGTTGCAATAGTCATGGTGGAGTTCCAATTTTTTTTTTTTTTTACAGAGCAAAACATGGACAAAAAGATTTTAAATATAAAACTGGTTTTTGCAAATTCCATCTGATATAATTGGTTCAGAGATTTTATATCAACCATGTTATCTGTTGCTGTTTTATACCCAACTACATTTATAGCTAAACATGTAAAATGTTTTATAATAGCCATAAAACTTCTTTGTTTTAATTTTGGTAAATTCTTGAAATCAGTGATACCAAGCATAAGTTCAAGATAAACTTTGCTCAAATAATTTCTGGTCCAACCCTAAATCATATGGTATTTTCTGTACTAGCTAACTTGTTATATTCTGATGAGATTATATCTCTAGATACAAGTTACATATTTTAATGTGTTAGTTATATACAGCTGTACTTTCTGACTACTGTAAATGGATATAGTTTGGCTAACAGCATTACCAGGGCCAGCAGTACATATGCTAATTTTATATTTTATGATGCAATGGTCTTAAAATTAGCTTCAAAGTTGCGTGATATACTTTCATGACTTTTAAAGTTAACTTTATATGGTAAATGTAATTGGAGTTGCCCTTTAGTGTATCTTCACAAATTTAATTATTTATTTGTTTTTCTTTACCCTTTATTATAACTTGAAACTTCATAAGCCTAAATGCAATTAAAAATTTTAAGTGCTATGGCATAATAAAAATATTTAATGATTCCTGAGGAAATTGTTAAAAAAGATGGTAGCACATTGAGTTTTCAAATACTTTAATGCTTGTAAATATAAAAAAGTGAAATGAAGTTTATTCTGCTTCCAATTCTTATGGCTGAAGACAACTGAATAGCTGTCATTTTAATGATTTCCATTCATAGGGCTAGAGTTACTGTGCACTGTTAAAATGTTTTTGATCAAGCCTTTTACAAGGGAGATAACTTACACTAGAAAGTAATGATTAAGATTCTTTGATTTGAACAATCCCCCCCCTAAGAGTACATATAATCTAGTTGACCAACAACGAAAAAGTAACATTTTCACAACTTAAAAGGTTGCTTAATTTCATAGTATTTTACCTATATGATTAAAAAAAAAAAGTGACCCATTTTTTTTTTTTTTTTTTTTTACTGTTCGACTATTTCAAAACTATCCAGAGATTAAAAAAAAAAAGACAAAAGTTTGGAAACATACCATTTTTTGCGGGGGTACCCATTTTAGTATAAAGAAATTTTATCAAGAATTCAACAAATCTTAACATCCATATTTTAAATATTCCATGACATTCTATTTTGTTTAAATAGACAGTAAATCCATTTAGGAAAAGGAAAATTCGTGTACATTTCAAATTGCAATAGGATCTTGTTCAGAAAGATTAATTCTTTTTAGTATTCACTAAGCTAGATTATTTTTCAAGTGAGAAGAGCTGATGGTAAGAAAATGAAAAACAGTGATAATGAAGTTGGCCATTTTTAAATTAAAAACAAAAATCAGCTAACCTTATTGTCAGCAATAACTCACCCACAAGATCCAAACAGGAAACCAACATTATGAATTTACACATCACTTTAATTAATTGTATTCTTCACAAAAAATTCATTACACCCACTTGGTTACCAAGATTTTGCACATCTTGAACCATAGCAAACCTGTCTGCAACATACTTGTGGAAAATACTATAATAGACTCACCCACATGCAAAAAGCTTAAAAATAAAGCTAACTCAATTGTACAAAATATGAATGTGGCCACAAGATGCAGTAACAAAAACACACCCTTGACACACAAAAAAAAAAAAAAAAGTCTATTCACAGTGCCTTGGCAATCATTTTCAATGAAACTTAAGTATCTGGTAGGCTACTGGTAGTTGTATGGAGCTCCATGAGACTAAGATTAAATGTAAAGAAGCATTTATATACTTTTTTTTTTTTTTTTTTTTTATTATTATTAAAAGATAGGAAGCACCCACTTTGAAAATGGAATCAAAGTTTATTCATATATTCCAATTCTTGTAAAACCAAGATCTTATTTTAAAAGAAAAACAAACAAAAAGAAAACATTTTTCTAAAAATGTTTATTTAAAAATAAGATAATTTGTTTAAAATAAAATAAAAAAAAACTAAAAATTGTTCACTTCTTTTTTGGAGGAGCTCTGTAACATCCAACAACTACTGCATGGTCTCTCTCATATGGCTCCAATGTAAGCTGTTCAAGTGGCTTGATTTTTTCTGATCTAAGTTTGGAAACTTCTCCAGCAAATACAGCTTCTGGTTCAGCAGTAGAATCAATACAATTAGCCTAATAAAAAAAAAAAAAAAAAAAAAAAATTTAAGTATAAAATCAATCAGCTTAATCTTTATCAGTGACTAGACAATTTTAGTACATTTTAATTAGCTTGAAATGAAGCCCTATCATAACATGTTATTTCTTGGTACCAGCAGCAAACTAAAAGATTTATTCCTTTACTAATGTAGCCTTGTACCATAGCAAAGTTGGTTCTAAATTGAATACACCATTTTTTCTAGATATTGTCTTTGGATGTTTATTCTTTTAAATACTGTGTGAGCGATATGCAATCAACAGCAACTAGAAGCCCTTTTAATGCATTATCAAATATACTATATAAACTCTCATATCATGCGACTTTTGAAGTCACAATTTTAAAAAGGAGTTGTATTATACACAAGATAAAATTAACATATGTCTTGCTGGCCCTGGCTACCCTGTTGACCAAACAATACACCTACTTACTGTAGTCAAAAAGTACAGCTGTATTTAAAATAAACACGATTTTCATAAAACTGATGTTTTACTTAAATGTGTCCAATAATAATGCATGTGATATTCACACATTATAAAAAACAAACAAAAACATAGCGAATATGCATCTTCCCTATCGTTTGTTTAGCCATTTCTTATTTGGCTGTATGGGTTTAACAATTATAGTGTTACTAACAATACTTTTTATATCATTCTCTTATTTTTTTTAATTAGAGATAGGATAAAGAGAGAGAAAGAGCAAAAGAGGTTAGTCTACTGTAACTTGAGACAAAAAAAAAAAAACTTGCATAATAAAATCATTTCTTACAAGTGAAAATTTTCAGTCATGCATCACGTGCATATATATATAACATACACACAAGTAATATCTGTTTTCCCCTTTGCAAGTGATCCCCTGGCATTATCTCAAATAATCAGCCATTCCATTTTGAAGCTGACAAAAGGCAAAATATGTTGGAAAGGAAATGATACTAATGAAATATAATATCAAATTGAAAAGAATTTTGAACATGCCCCTGCCATTACCTCTGATAAATCAGACTGTTCCATTTTCAAAACAGATAATGCTGTCTGATTTTAGAAAAATAAAGCCCACATAAAAAAAAAGCAAGAGAGTAAGCAATAACACTCTCAGGTACATGCCTGCTTTAATGAAATGGAAAGAAACAAAAGATTATCCTATATACTAATATTGCATACCAACAAACAAGGGAGAATAGAATTATTACTAAGAATATTGTTCAAAGTCTTCAGGACAAATGTGTATAGGTACATCCACTGAATTTTTGAAACATAAGGTTTAAAACAAATTTTTAAAAATGAAAAAGCATTCATGAAGATTTAAGTTTAGCTTTAATTTAAAGTTAAATGATTAAATTTAATATTTCCAGTAAAATATTCTGGTGCATTTTAGACATTACTAGCAGTATGCGCCGGTGTTGCCCGTGCTTGATTCAAAAATCGTATGATTCATACAGCAGTCGCTATCACTTAAAATATCTTTGCCCTTCCTTGCCTTTAAAGGAGTGCCCTTTGCTGTGCTGATGTTGCTACATGCCTTACTTCTTGCCTATCTCACACTGCAAATTTTTTCTAAGCTCTATACTAAACATTAAATCTGTTACGAAAAAAGAACTAAACAAAATGAACACAAAACGATCAGCTTTAAAAAAAAAAAAAAAAAAAAAAAAAAAAAAAAGGACTCATAATTGGAAAAACCGAATGAAAACAAGAATGTTAAATACTTTTTCACACCCAACCCAGTTCTGCAGAATCAGAATCAACGTTGAGTTTAAGCAAGCGAATGAGCCAACTGGAGTAAAGTGCCATGCAGATTAGAATTTTTCCCCACTTGTGACGAATGCAGCTATCAATTTTTTTTGCATGCTAGTTAACATTTACATTATTCGGACTATTGTCCTCATCTTTGTCGCCATATTTATCACAACGTTTCAACTGTTGTACGCTCCGGCCTTCTTCAGGTGGTTGGAATTTCGAACTGAACCCTTTATTTTGCTCACTGGGGTAGACTGTTCTAGTTCCACGTGCCATGTTTGCTAGTTAACAATCGTGTCAGTCAGCTGTTGGTTCTCACACTGGCCAATAGAATCTTCCTGTCTATTCGTGGCAGCCAGCTATTGGCTCTCACTCTGGCCAGTACAAAATGGCTGCAAACTACATGAAGCATGACAAAAAAGAAAAATCAATTATTTCCACTATCGATGGGAATTGAGAAATACAAAGTTGGTCTTGGCCTTCCCACTAACTTGGAGCATGTGCATGTAAATTTTGGTGCAAATCCCAAAATTGCAGCCGTGCATTCATTACACACACACACACATCCTGCCTTTTATAGATAGATATAAATAGGAATTTCAACTTTTTGGCTGATTTCAGAAAATCTTATAAGCAACCATTTTCTTAATCTTAAGAAATTTGTAAACAAAACAAAATTATTGGTTTTAAAAATCTTCCAAAAATAAAATATATTTGTGACATGTTATTTGAGTAAAATTAGAAAATTTAAAGTTAAATTAATCTGATTTGAAAAAAATATTACTTCTAGCATAAAAAAAAAAGTAATATACAAGCATTTTTTAACAGGCCCTGTTTTTATCTTTATTGATGTATCAATAAATTCTGAAGTGATAATAGCTAGTATGGATGACCAGAATTGATATAAATCTACAAAGCCTAAGTGAACGTGATTTCTTATTTGGTTTTTAACGACTTAGGAATTTTTTAGAAGTTAACATTATTAGCAATTATTTAATATTTTGACTTTTAGTTACATTTCAAGATGCTTTATGAAAATTGGGTTTTGTCTCTAGGTTTTTAAGTTTACTAAAATTAATTGAAGCATGACCAAAACTAAAATAAAACTTTATTGAAATAGTAATTAAAGTAAAACTTACTTCGAAATTTTGAAGGGATGATTTGCAAAGACTGAATGAAATTGAAAGAATTGTAGAGCACCAGATGTCTTAAATCCTGTGACCTTTTAAAGGATATCATTTATGACTTACCATAGTTAGAAATTGTGAACGTTTATACACTAAATTTTTTAATCTTTAAAAATATTTGGGTACAAATGACTTGAGCTTTTCAATTTTTGATCCGTAAACAGTTTTTGCTTAACAATATCACCTAACCACTGCCTTGAAGTAATGCAGAATTTTAAATGAGAATATTGGAATAAGTTTTCTCACCTTGATTGAAATGACAACATGGCCGCTGTTTTTCAAGAAATGATGTGCATTAAGAGCAACAATTCGAGCTTGGTCTGGTTGAGCAACATCAGCAAAAATGGTGTCTACCATTCCTAAAGAGAAATATATGAATAATCAGTCTTGTCTGGGGACCCCTTCCCTGATGCAGGGAGAAAAAAAAAAAAAAAAAATTTAACTGCCTTCATTCCTTGAAAATGTTAAAAAAGCAATGATTAGAATTTTAATAAAACCTAAACATATGCAAGTGAATAAGCACTATTAGATTGTTTATTGCCAATTGGTTCAAACTTTATAAACAACATTGCCAAGGAATGAAGATAACTAAAAATAATAGTGTCATGAAGAATTATTATATTGACACTTTTTGTGGTCAAAAAGGTTAAATGATCAATTTTTAAACCATCAAGATGTTTAGATATAAAATTACAAATTAAAATGTGGTGTAAAATAACAAACTAAATGATCTACTTACCTACAAGCATTCTGTACTTGAGAGGGTGTCTAGCATCTTCTATGATTGGAACTATGTTGGTTCGCTTAGTGGCCACATTCAAGAGGTCCCGACCACTCCGATGTGAGAATTCGACAGCATATACCAAACCTTCCTGAAAATGAAAACTTACTGGTTAAAAATACAAACGTTCTAATAAAAAGTGTCACGAGAATTCTCAGGATAAACAAAAGGACTACCATTTTTTTCAAAGTAGATCTCTAGAAGTTTGAGACATCAGTATAGACAATTGAGTTTGTATTCAGTTTCTCTTCTGGCTGCCTCACAAAGATAGAGAACACTTCTCCATTATTTAAGACAGATGAGGAGGGTAGAAATGATAGATTCATACTAAACCCAAGAGAATAAATACAAAATCTATACAACAGATTATCAGAACAAACTTGGCTGACTAAATTCATGACCACTATATCACCCACACAACAGAGTACAAGGCAAAAATAAGAACAGGCTTTCATATGAGAAGTGAAAATAAAAATGTTACTTACTGGACCAACTAGGTCAGACACATGGCTCACTGTGGTCCCTGAAGCCGCACCAAGATACAAAACTTTGCTTCCTGGTTTCATATGAATATCATCAATGCCACCAAGAATTGCAGCAGCCAATTTGGACCTGAATGGATTCCAAGCTCTGTATTCTATTTTGTTTTCTCCCTCCTAAGTTTGAAAAAGAAAATAACACTTGTTTTTCAGATAGACCAAAAAAAAAAAAAAAAAAAAACGCTTTTTATATTTTATAACTAGCCTAGACAGTAAACAAGTAATGTTTTTATCACTTAGATGGTATTCATACCACTCAAGGCATTGCAATACACTGGTTGTCACTTATTCCTCATCCGAAATTCAGAAAAATTACTTTGTTTCTATTTCAAAATTACTACCACCATAAGTAGATGGTCCATATTTGAAACAGAAGTCCCATTTATTAAACAGTGTATTATGCCTTCCAGTTCACACATTCAGGAAATCTTGGTAAAGAAAAAAAAAAATGTATTCCCCAGTAAGGAACCTACACCCTCCTTTGTAGGAGAAAACATTTTGATCCAGTGTGCTGTGTGTCTCAGCCACAAAGAATGACCAGTTGGATCCCCACCGGACACACACTTTCATTCAGAGACAATACACACTGCTAAATAAGCAATAATGGGATGTCTATTTCAAATACTGTGTACCTATTAAAATAACATTTGGGAAAAAAAAAAAAAAAAAAAAAAAGTGTGCATGTGTCACTTCAAAAACATACCTACATGGGTGATACAAAATTAGAAAATATTCTATAGAATAAGGTTTGATAAACAATCTGGACATCTCAAAATCTGCCTGATGACATTTTGGTTGTCACTTAAAGGACTAAAACAGAATAAAAGTGAAAAGCAGAACTAACCTCCACTACAATCTTTTTCTCGCCATAGACTGAATCACCAACAACCATGTTTTTGGTCACAAGGGCATCTTCCTTGCCTCGAGCAATAAATACCCCTTAAGAGGAAAACAAAAAATATCCTGTTCATATATTAGCAGTAGAAAATGTAACAGGGCCATATTAGCCCACAAGGGATGTCACTTGAAAACATAAAATAAGGAAGAATATAAAAGAAAAGTCCTATCTACACACACACACGTGTGTGCATTTTATATATATATATATATATATATATATATATATATGTGTGTATATCATATTTCGACAGCAGATTTTCATTAAGACAGGTTCTGTTAAATAATTTAGACATGTTCTGTTTACTCTCAATTAAGCTTTTTTTTTTTATGCAGTTATTAAAAACGAGAGGAAAATGTGTATAATACAATATGAGTCAATACAGTGTTTCCCTCTCACCTTTTAATAACCACACACAAAAAAGTTTATCCGCAAATATGAAAAGATCCCATCGAGAATGAGTAGACAGTACATGTATGTATAAATAAAAATAAAGCACATCATGGCACCTTCTTCAATCAGTTTAATTACAGGATTAAAAAAAAAAAGATCCATGAATATGAGAGGATTAAAGTTAAAATGTTTTGTTCCTATATTAGGAGTAGAAAATGTAACAGGGCCACATGGCTTAGGAACTAGTAAATTAAAACAATACGAAATTTTTCAGATTTTTTTCAGTGATAGACAGAAACTTAATAGCAATAATTGAAAGCTCAATCTCCCAGGGCTGCATTTAATTTACTTAAACTAACCTCAACAACGTTCACATTAAATTGATTTATATTAACATTTAAAGTTACAAAACTGAAACAAAGTTGTTCTTATAGAATAATAAATTTCAGTTTGAACCAAGTCACAAATTATTAGTAGTGAAGAATATTCTGCAAAGATCTTGCTTATTGTATGGAGAAACCTGACAGCTCTGTTAGCTAAGCAGCATACTTGTACGAAAGATTTTTCATCTGTGTGTGTTGGAGGCAAACTTAAGAGTCCAAAATGTCAAAAGGGATGTTTGTTCCAAGGACTTTCACCTAATATGTTAGCTATTTTTAAGGATTTTGTACAAGTTATAACAAATTGTGCATCAGTGCTATTATTGGAAGCAGTTTCAAAGTTGTTGAAAGAGACATCTGAATTCAGCTAGTACATTGTAACAGTGTTCATAGTTGATGCTATTTTTTTGTTTTATAAGGATTTGGTTATTTTTAGACTATTCCCAATGAAAATAAGCTTTCAAATGACAGACACCTCCACTCACTTATAAAAATGGCCAAATTTACATCTCAGACCAGTGCTCAATATACACATAATTAAATGAGCATAGAAATGTACCAATTCTGAAATGAAACACACCGAGAAGATGATTGTGATATGGACTTCCAACTGCAAAAATTGCCTAAAAATAAGAACTGGACTTATCTTTCACTATATAAAGACCGGATTCCCATTCTGGCAATAAAAAAAAAAATTGGCAGAGGTAGACAACTGTATTGACATTGTTACCTAGCTGTGCTGGCCCATTTGGGGGAAAAGTGGAAAATTGCTAATTTCCGAGAATAGGGACTACGAAGATGCTGATAATTTCTCATTGCTGCCATTTTGGTTGGATACTTTACAGTATAAACTAAGCTAAATGACACTCCTAGAACTGTAAAAACAGATCTCATTGAGAAAAAAAAAAAAAAAAAATTTTTTACCCTGATGTCGATGAGGCTCGATAATTACATTTTTTCCACCTCTCATACCACCACGTCTAGCACCTGAAAGTTCAAATATACAATGTCATAAAATGAAAAATCATTTTCAATATAAAATTCAAGATTTATTAGCATGATATATTTATAATTAGAAAGAAAAAAAAAAATCATGCTACTACCAATGGAGTAATAGTGATGTCACCCCACAACTATGAAGGGTTATATTAATATTGTGACACCACAACTACTATAAAGGGTTATAGTATCATTCAATAAAAAAAAAAAAAAAAAAAAAAAAAAAAGAAAGCAGAAATAATTGGTTACATATTAGCTCTCAATGATTGATTGTAAATCTCAATTTAAGAGATTTAACATGATTTTAAATGTTTGATCAGTAGAATTATTTTATCCTGAAATTACTAAGTGGAAAACATAGCAATCACTCACCCCTGCCACCACCACCTAAAAGAGAACAGAAATAAAATCTTCAGTATTTATTCATTTAGGTGCAAACAGTAAATATTATAAAAAAAAATGTTAAGACATTAAACAAACCCCGTGGGGCTTCCAAATTTCTAAAATGAAGCTACCTTTATTTATATTTAAAAGCTGAGCATCTGCATCTTTAAATGTTTCAGCATAAACTAATAAGTGTTTGCATTTCTCCATCATTTATACATTAGATATTTCCCAGACATTCATTTTCCCTGAAAAAAAAAAAAAAAAAAAAAAAAGCTCCCAAAATTAACCTGCATATTAGCATTGAAAGGTGAAATTGTATAGCAGAGTTTGTCTACCTTCACAAACACCACTCACAAGATAAGCAATCTTGACTGACATAGGCCTACAATTGTCATATGTAATAAAAATGTTATATCCTATTAGCATTATACCATATATATTAAGTATTGATGATAACCAGTAGTCAGTCAGCTTTTTGTTCATCTTGGCATTCTGTAAGTATAATGTTGTGCTAAACTATTGAAAATCTAATTAACAATAACTGCAAATATTTAGTAATAGGTTCAAAATGTGATTTGTGACAGAGTCAACAACTTGGACTTGCTAGAATGGTAAGCTATTAAATGTTCAACCCCCCCCCCACCAAATACCTAGCTAGGGTGCATTTTTCTTAGCATATGTCAAAAATATTTTCAGAGGAAAGAAATATGACAAAGTGGAAAAAATTAACATATTCCATCAATAAAATGACCTGAAGTTTTTTTTTTTTTTAGAAAGAAAGGTGTCAGAAGTCACATACCCCCTAACTTCAATTTGTCATTCACTTATACCTGGATACAAAGATAGATATTGAGGAAAGAATAAAATAACTTACGACCACCGCCACCACGGCCACCAAATCCTCCGCCACCACGGCCACCAAAACCTCCGCCACCACCACGGCCGCCACGACTACCAAATCCTCCACGACCACCCCCTCGACCTCCAAAGCCTCCTCGGCCACCTCCTCTTGGTGAAAATCCTGCATAAACAACAAAAATGAAAAGCATAATAAAAACCCTCAAGGTTGGGGGGTTGCTAAAGTTAAACCCATACTTCCAATTAACATACCTGATGGCATATAAGGGTTTCTCACAATTTACATTTAATATATAGGATTATGGAGTTGGGTGAGGTAAGATAATCAAGTCTATAAAACAGCTGAAAAGACTCAGAAGATTGCGATGGAGTGATCTTATATGCCATCAAGTATGTTAGCTTAAATAATACACAGAAGTTTGTTTTTGAATAACTACAACATCAGCCAGAATTTATCTTATTTCTTTTAAAGAGAAAAAAAAGCACACTAAACAAAACAGTAAATATTAATTTTTGTTTCATTGATGTATATAACCACCCTTCAAATGGGGCCCCAAGCAGCCAGTGAATTAAGTGAGAAATAATCTTGTTAAAGGAAAAATTATGGATTGAATAGCAATTGTAGTAAAGTGCAGATGGGGGAGGGGGAGTTTGTTACAATAAATGAAACCAATCAGGAATAGACCCATGATTACAATGAGGCCTTCAGTGGATTAGAACCAAAATCCCTATCTCCACTTTTGCCCAAGTGGGTTAACATGTGTAGAACATAAATTTGATCATAGAAGTTATCCAAAAGCCAGAGTTGTATTTGATAATCAAATATCATAGGAGATATTTTGCTTAATATATCACTGACATCCATGCAATTTTGAACAGAAGTAGAGGTTTATCCCTGGCTTCCTATTTAAGGAGTTTTCAATTCAAAGGTCAGCTTCAACTCCATATAAGTCAACACAGTAAAAAAAACTACCGTGAGTGGATCTTGGGCTTTGTATTGGGTCAGCATTATTTAAAAGAAAAATGTATGCAAGCAAAATATCCTGAGCAGTTTGGGATCCAGTACTTATAGAGGACGTGGAAATAAGCCGTGTCGAGTTTAGTTTTATTGCATTTTTTATTTTATGATTTGGGGCAAAGATTTAACTGGTGTTGTAATCGGTCCTAACCCAAATACAGATTTTTTGAAATTGGATAAAATTAAATGGGGGTGGGGTAAATTATGAAGGAAACAAAAAAAAAAAAAAAAAAAGAAAAGAAAAGAAAAAAAGTTAGTTTCTGAATTAGTCTTGAATTGACGCTTTTAAAATACTTGTACTTTTTATCGGAGAAAAAAAAAAGAGCTTAGATACCCCACAAATTTATGGTCTATAATTTTTTTTAAAAGTTTAACCAACACTTCCAAGATTCTAGAAAGTATAAAAAAATTTTTCATCAAAGACATCTTTTGATTATTTATGTTAATGAAGTTTAGCGATAAAATTGTTAGTTTTTAATTATGTTGTACCTTTTTTCATCTTATCATTTATTTTATTTACTCACTTCAAATGCTGAGTGAATAATCTTATTTGAAATAGACAACCATTTTATTTTAAACTATTTAAAATTTTCCTTTCAATTTTAAATTTACCAAATTACATGTTGGTTCTCAATTACAATACATGCATCAGTTAGACAATATATTTCTGAAAGTACATTCTGTAAGTTTTCAAAATTCAATTTTATCTCCCGTACATGTGCAACAAATTTTTTTGAATTATATTTTTTTTTTGGGGGGGGGGACTAAATTCAAAACTATACAAATGAAAAATTCAATAATAGTTATAAACTCTGAATCTGACATCAGATAATGAAATAAACTAAACATCATGGCTCCTTATTAAATAAAAAAAAATTAAAATATGAGCGAGCCAGTATTTAATATGAATCTTTATTTGCCACATAAAAAAATTTTATACTAAAAATTTGAAGTTTTAAAACTAAAAGCAATGTTTTTGAACAAGGGTAAAAGAAATTGCCAAATTCTATCGAGATAGCCGATACAGCTATCATTTTTTTAATGCCGTGTAATGTTAGATCAGTAAAGAGATGAAACAGCCAAATAAAATTAAACGAAAAGCTTGACTAATAGTGGTGGCAAATTACAATTTTTAATTTAAATTGCAAATTAAAAAGCATTCTATATATTTTAAACAAGATAAACTTCATTAACTTTTTTTTTTTTACTACACGTTATCTTTTTCACATGGATAAAAATTGCGTTTAATTTAATGAAAGGCACTTAAAATATTGGTGCATGCATTAGCAGCTGGGACGATCTCTTATGAGCGTTAAATTATTTTTTAATTGTAAGATTCTCAAATTATATTACTGAGGAAGAAGAAAAATCTGAAATTTGTTAATTTTTACATTGAAGAGACTGATCATGGCGTCATCCAACAGGTTTTGTTTAAGAGAACATAAAGCAAGAAAAAACACGTATAACAGGCAGCAGTTATATTTAAAAAAAATGTCGCAAGTAAAACTGAAAAGTGTTAAATAATAACATTTACAGAAACAAACACAATTCATACCTGGTCGGCCCATATTTACTCAAAGAATAAACCCGCTATATCCTTTCTTTAAAAACTGTTCTCCACGTGCGTCAAACTAAAGGCCCATCGGTACAGCAACTTCCGGTATATATGTATACGACAGGAAATATTGGTTAAGCATGCGCAATAGAAGCAAATGCGTTTTCCGTTTTAAAAAGGACAGTTGTTTGCGCATATGTTATGACGGTTTTGAACGGATTACAAGTTCTGTATCATATCGAGAAAATTAAGGTAAAATACTTGTGGACGATCTAGAACATTACACAAAGAAAAACGACTACCAGTAAAATTCCATCATTTCCTGTAAAAACTTTGAAAAGTTGGAGGATTTGCAGCTCTTTCGTGAGTTAGGACAGGACTTATAAGATCAGAAGTTGCTGTAGGTGAGAATTCACACCGGGTCCCCACGTTTGCAATAAGTCGAAAACGCATATGAGTTGTGAAATTTCTCTCGATTTTAAATACCTCAGAAAACAAACATTCATATTTTAGATCTGTGCACTACACTAACTTTCTTTGAAAAAGAATTCAATTTTATTTAAAAAATCTTTTTATTTGAAAGATAGCCTAATAAAAAGTTAATCTGTAAAAAAAAAAAAAAATTTGTTCTTAAAAACTTTAGATTTTTTTTTTTTTTTTTTTTTTTTTTTTTAAAAAAAAAAAACTTGAATTAACCTTTTTTTTTTTTTTAAGGAGTTTGCTCAGTTCGATTAGTAGTGACTTTGTGGGACTCGAGAATAAAAACCAAAAAAAAAAAAAACTAGGTAGTGCCACGGATTTCCTATATAAAAACCCCATCAAAACATTTTTTTTAAATCATAATGCCTTCTCTGAACTTAAACTTCGGTTTTTATTTGAAAGACAATATGGGTAATTTGCAGTTTAAGCCCCGCGCTCAGGTTTTAATAAAAATGTCCCGAATAGTTACATTAGGAGTGAATGTAAACGACTTGATTCGAAAATAAGGAAGTTTTGTTCAGTTAAAATCTACCGTTTTGAAGTTATCAACAATAAAAGTTCGGACTTATTCTCAAAAGAAACAAGGTATGGATGGGAATACTGTGAGAAATTCTGCAATTAAAGCTAAGCTCCTATTGGCTAATTTGTGCCACACCGTATTTTTGTACCGACCAAGCTCTTTGGTTGAATTTTCCTTTGCCTTTTGCGGGCATTTTCAACTGCCCGTGCCTTTTTTTCAGTTGCTGCAAAATCTTCGAGATGACAGGACTCACATTGCAGGGCCTTTAGCACCCAAAATTAAGCCTAAATGACTAGGCAATTATTCTTCTTGTCTCATATTCGAGAGACTTTTTTTTAAGGCTGAATAATTCAGTTGGTTTATTGACTGTCGTCACATTATGTACTTTTACATGCAGAACCTTTCTGCATGCTCTCAACAAATAGCCGAGTTTTTATTTCAGCAACCAAATTGGTAATGCTCCTGTTTGACGACCGTCAAGTTCCTGCTTCTTCGAATCTGCATAGAGACCAGTTGAGTCCTACAGAGAAGAAAAATACTACCACTTCTTTGAAGTAACTACCCCACCCTATTCACAGGGGCGCAAAAGGGCATAATCTTTTTTGCAAAGACGAAATAAAATTTGTATTGAATTTTAAGGTAGGCTTTGTTTGAATTGTATGTCTTTTCTTGTCTCTGCCGGGGTTAAAAAAATGCCCACGAAAGGCAAAGCAAAATTCAACCAAAGAGCTTGGTCGGTACAAAAATACGGTGTGGCATAAATTAGCCAATAGGAGCTTAGCTTTAATTGCAGAATTTCTCACAATACATAATGGCCTGGAGGACAATACACTTCAACACTACTTGGATATTGTCATGTAGTATAGCATGGCAAAGAAAAGAGTAAGCAGAGAAAAAAAAAATTGTAGAGGCTGAAATAATTCAGAGAATTAAGGAAAAAAAGGTAACGGAAAAAAGGAAAGGTCCCAAATACAGAAAAGACTAAATGGAATACTTCACACCAGTTTTGCTATTTTGGCAGAATTCCTGGATTTGACAAGATTTTCTAGATAGCATCTACAAAATCTTAAGTGGTGATATTGTTGAATTCTAATTCTACAGCATTACAAATAGCTAAAAATAACTTGTTTAATTTTTGTGCAAAAAAAACAAATTTTTGATCAGACATGCGTGTGTGTAATTATGTGCATTCACTGCACACAAGCAGATATGGGCACTTTCTTTTGTCAGAATTAATAACGGTAGCATAATTAGAAAAAAGTTGGGTTTAAGTGCTTATATGGGAATAAGAAAGGACAAGAATGGCCATATTTTGGTTTCGGATGCAAAAGTTATCACAATGAAAGATTTCTGTCGCAGACAAGCTTTGTGCTCCAAAAGACAATCAGATTAGTGTTATTAGTCATGCGGTGCGTAATGTTTGCTGCTGATTGACCCATTCACACCGGTGTCATGCGAGATCATGTGTGAATGAGGGGTGTCAAGCATGCATACATCAAGCATCCCAAATGGGGTAGAGGTTTCAGGTAGCCTACTTTTATTTCAGGATTTAACTCTCATACCATGTTTTTAAAAAGGATCTTTTAATGTTTCAATGCAGGCATGCATTTATTCCATGTATTTTTGTATTTGCACAGTCAAGTAAATGTAAAGGCCATTTTAGAAGGGATTTATAGAGCTACATGTCAAATTTTATCAGTAAAAAAAAAGGTGAAACTGCTGCTTTTTAGGTGTTTGCAGCCCATTTAGCCTGCTAAAGCATAGGATTGAATTCAGTGAGCAATCACTAACACATTTCATGCCACCACTTTTATGCCAAGTGGACAGAATTGGCTCCCCTCATTTGTTCAATTTTTCACATTTGATTGCATTTTTTCATTCAAGGAGACACCAGGGGGCTGTTATGTCTTTTCATACTGTTTATGTGTCGCAAAAGGCACCTACTCGCTATAATTTTACTACTGCACATTGCTGCCCAAAAAAAAGTTCTTGCACGTTTTCATCTAAATTCATGCTACTTAAATGCCTTCATCATCCATCAGTAAATGAAATTAACATTGCTTCAAATTTTGTTCGTAAGAAGTGTAAAAATGCTTGTATTTTCAACTTTTGATCAATAAAACTACCTCATATCTCCTGGCTGCTCAAAATTTTCAAAGAAAAATGAAGCTTGAAAATCCCATTTTCTGATTGGCTGACTTTGGGAGACTGCGCTACATTGGTGACAACGTAAATCAAAAAGGCAATGCCTATTTTGGGATAAGGAACTACATAGCTTTTATATTTATCAATAAAAAACCCAATACAATAAAGTTGCCAGATACTATTTTGAAACATCATTCGCCACTGTGCACTTCATTGACTAACCCAGTTGGAGGTTCAGGGTTGCTGTGAGCTCATTGGCACGGTTGCAAGCATTTAACCTTGGGCCCATCCAATCATACGCGCAAGCAGTTCTCTTATGCATGTGCGTGCATGTGTGTACATACATACGTATGTCACCTTAGTATGTGCGCTCAGAGTCAACCGGCCATCCACCTCTTTATACCATAACTCACGTGTGTTCTCACTTTTGCGATTACTGTCCCACACTTGGCTCACTTCATTCGCTTTTTACAGAAACCACAATTTGTTGATTACGTATTCAAACTGGTTTTTTTTTTACTTCTTAGTTATAACTGCATCCGTTACCGCGTTTATCGAATTTACTTCCCAAATTACCTACTACCATTTTAGCTTTAGTTGAATTTTTTTAAACTTCACTTTTTTTGTCTTTGAGCCCCGTTTGATAAAGTTACATACATTTTTGGGGTCTCTCTAACCTGCCTATGTTTAGACTACACATATTTTTTGCACTCAAAAAACCTACATACCTTTTATTACGTTTGCCTTTTTAAAATTGGTTAAAATGCTGCCTAAGAGAAGAAAACTTTTTGGAAGGCACACGGCTGCTGTCTCCGCTACAAGAGCAGCAAGGGCAAGTGAAACCACAGAGCAAACTTTGTTGCACCTTTCTCAGATGGCCTCACGCTCTGCTGCCCGCATCCCCACAGAAAGTACTGCTGAAAGGCTGGCATCAGTTATGTCATCATGACGCACTAGACTTTCAACTGAAGAGCGTTTAGTACAGAATTTACAGGATGCAATACACATTTTTAGAGCCAGGACTTCCGAGTCCCTAACACAGACAATGCTTTGGCATTTAAGGAATGTCAGCGCTACAGCACGTTCTAGAGCTTTAGAAAGCCCTGAACAAACCACTTTGTGTTGTCTTAGAGGGCTAGGGCTACAGCTGGGCTACAGCATCTTCCAGGGTTTCAGAACAACCTCAACAAACTGCTATTCGTCGTTTAAGAAATGCCAGCGCTACTGCATCTGCTAGAGCTTTAGAAAGTCCCGTGTAGACTGCTATTCGTCGTTTGAAGAATTCCAGATCTACTGCGTCTGCCAGAGCTTCAGAAAGCCCTGGGGTACGGCGAGCACGGCTCAATAACAATGGCCAAATCGCAAGGACAGACACTCAGTGTCATGGGTTTGCATTTAGGTGAACAGTGTTTCAGCCATGGACAGCTTTATGTAGACTGCTCCCAAGTCGGGAGTAAGGATAACATTTACATTTAATCTCCAACAAACAAAGCTAAGTTCTATAGCCCATGGTCGGTAACGTTTAAACGCAATGTACACATCTTTATGTCAGCTGCATCATAGGTTCCTTCATTTTTGAACACGGTTTATTTAAAGGTCATTGTAGTATCCACTTGCCATTATTAAGACATTTCATTAAAGGTTGTCTTGCTCACCAGATGCTCCCTTATCACTTAAACCCCACCATAGCTGCATTCGCACTTACATGTCAGCCATGTAACCATATTCAGTTGCAACACAAAACCAATACGTGGGAAGGTGGATTTGTTTAATTGCTAGAGAAGGCGAGTGCGTCCACGCAATTCAGGCCTCAGCAAAAAGAAGTGGGATAATAAAAGAATAGCAGCATGCAGAGTTATAATATGCATTCTCTGCTGTACACTGTTGGTGTGTTTCTCCCTTTACCATAAGGGCTGCTTTAGGTAATGCTACGTGTGCTTCATGCTCGCCTCAACTGGCTATTAAAAACTACAAAAAAATTTGTGCCATCTTTTGGGCAAAAGATGTGTCTACCTTTCACGCTATTGTGTTTTACTACGTTGCAACTCACATAGGGCTTCATGTAATGTCTTGCACTCAGGGATAATAAAACCATCCCATCGGAATACAAAGCCATCTGCCACAACTCACCAAAAACTTCCTAAGGCCTGTGTTTGTATTGAACTTGAAAACTTTTAATTGGAGGTGTCTTAGTAATGACAAATGGCTGATGCTACCATGGCTGTCCATTGCTTCCTTTTAAGCCTTACAATTTTTTCTTCCATTGTGCTGGTGAATACCGTCAACTTGTGTACATTACGTTTTTTACATGGGCGGCCATCAGTTCTACTAGACTTCAGCCTTGCATGCATGTACAAAATGAGTATGGCAGTTATAACCTTCCATTCAGAGGAAGTTTACTCCTGGGCAATGCCGGGCTTTACTGCTAGTTATTCAATAAATATGAAATGTTGCTCATCCTCGACAGTGAGCATTGTGACTCCCTACATGAACCTACGTTACTAGTGAACATACCACAAACTTCAAGAAATTTTCACTCACTCATCAATTCATTCATACAGCAGCTTAAAATTATTCCTGCAAGTCAAATAACATTACAACATCTTCCAACATTCAAGAACATTCTACTTCAACAGCAAGCAAAAGAAGATAACTCTACTCGAACTAAATTTAGACACATCTAATATAAATTTGTTGTTTTAAAGAAACAGTTTAATTTTCAATCAAAAAAGTTACAACAATATTCCACTTTTTGAAATTTTAATCACAAACTCTACAAAACTTCTTAGTTAAACTCACAAACATCAGTCAAGTGCACACATAATTTTAGTTTAACATTAAGCAAATAAACTACAAAATTTCAATCAAAAATCTATGTCATTGTAAACCCTTTTTACAATATAATGAAAATTGTTTGTTAACCAAAATATTGCTTTTGTCTTTTCTCAATTTTATTTTATGCTTTCCTGTTCATTTTGTTGAAGAATAATTTAAATGTGTGGAGGATATATGTTTCTTCTACACGCAGCCAAATTAAACACACATCACATATAATAATATAACCTACAATATAGTTTGCCATAAAATAAATTTGGACTTGATTCTGTCGAAAAATTATTTGTAGGTTGGGTCAATGAATTTTTTGACCCAGATTACAATGTTTTCTATGAAAATGAAGAATATCATTAGGTTGGAGTTTTTGAGGAGTGTGAAACCACCTCAGAATTGCTGCTGTTCCCAGATCCACTTTGACCTACAGTGATAGCACCTGTTAGCTATGGGCAAAATAGCTGAAAAAAGGCCATTTTCAGGACTACAAAAGTTTCATGAAAGTCTGATACCAGTTGTATTGCATTTTTAGGCCTCTATTCTTACTTGACTGAATAAATAAAATAAAAAGTGTATATGATTATGTAATTATTACAAAAAATTGCATTTTCAATACTGTCATAACTTAAGATTAAAAAATGTGGAAAAAATTAACAACAAAAAAATAAATAATACATTTCAACTGAGAAGGGTACCTACAAGTATTAGGTACCTATCTTATGAAATTTATATGGACTTACTTTTATATTTTCAGTTATCAAAATTAATAATAAAATGAATGGAAATAAAAATAATACTGTAAAATGTAATAAATGTACATATAATTATAGTATTTTATGTACACTTCTGATAAAATTTCATAAGAAACGTACCTATAATTAATTAGGTACGTTTGTTATGAGATTTTATCTCACTCTCAAGACTTATTTTTTAATTTTTTTTTATAGTATTATATTTTTCCATAAAGCATCAAAACATAAAGGTGAAAGCTAAGTACTTAAAAATAAAATTAGTGCGCTGAAAGTATTCCTTAAAAGTAACAAGAGAAATAAGTTGGCTCACTTAAAACTATAAATAATTATATCACTTCTGTCCTTCCATATGATAACTTTCCCTCACATTAGATGTCAATACGTGATAAAATCATCACTTGTCAATTGTCACCGTTGTTAGGACTTGCTTTCTCTTATTGTAAACTACATTTTTTCAGTGAAGAAAGTAAGTAATGTTTGTTTCCAACTATATTAAATAAACTTTATAATTTTCTTAAAATAAGTTTTGAAAAAGTATAATTGATTTTTGAAAGATTTTTAAACAGAGAATTTCACTTTTGTTTAAAAAGTTGAAAAAAATGGCTGATATGATCGATTTTGTGTCATTTTTGCTGACTCACAAAAACAAGTTTTTTAACAAAAATTTTGGACATGCTAGGAATGATTAAAAAATGTAAAAAAATAATAAAAAATACTTTGATCTTTCCTCTTAATAGTAAACATCTAGACAAAAAAATATTTTCATGTTTAAGGCCCTTTTTTATTCATGCTTCTTTTTTTTCTTTTTTTTTTTAGCAATTTCATGAAGGTACCTATTTTAACTCATCAAACTGCCATTATAGACGAAAACGGAAAAATGTAAACATAATGAATGAAAAATCTCTTAAAAATCCAATATTTATCCTAGAGATATTTTTCAGAGTCATTTTTACTAAATTTAAAGATTAAATAAACAGTTTTTTTTTTAAGTGTTTACTTAAAACTTAATGAAAATAATGATTCTATGCACAAAACTTTGTGGGGTCATAGGTTAAAAGCAAAAAACTAGTTATACCTTTGACTTGCAAGGCATGTGTAAATATGGAATACCACCAGTGCAATAATCAAAGCATTGGTAATTGTTTAAAAAGAAATTCTTTAAGCTTACATGACCAATACTAGTTTAAGATTTTTTTATTCTGTACAATTTTATGAAACATAATTTGTGCTACGTTAGTTGTTTTTTTTTTGGTTAAATTCTACATTTAGTTTTGAGTTTAATACATTGCTTAAATTTTCTTATTTTCACATATCTAATTACAACCATATTTTAAAAAAATTTTCTGAATTTAAAAGCTACTGAATTATCATATTTCCTATTACTTTTCTGGTGGGGAAAAGTAGTTAATGGTAACAATTCAGAATTAACTTCATGAAAAAATATCAAAAATAATCTAACAGTTACTAAAATTAAAAAAATAAAAATTCTATTAAAATTTTTCTTGCCAAAATTTATCTTACATATTTATAAGTTTACCATTCATCCTTGCTTTGAGTATTGCTGTCACATCTGGTCTGGTGCTCTTACTATCTATTTAGAGATTCTTGATAAAATCCAAAGAAAATTCTGCAATGTTATTGGTTCTGACCTGGCATCTCAGCTTCAGTCCCTTTCTCACCACCGTAATGTAGCTTCCCTGTACCTTTTCTATAAATACTTTCCACTATGTTATCTAGATTTTATGAATATAAGCACAGTACTAGATTGGCAGTAACATCTCATCATTTTTCAATTGAAATGGCTAGATGTAACCCTAAGTTCTATGCTAAAAGTTTGTTCTATCACACTTCTCATTTGCAGAACTCTCTACTGGCTTTTTACTTCCCAGTCTATTTTGATCTTGAAAAATTTAAATGCAATGTCAATTGTTATCTTCTCTCCTAATTTTTGTTCTTTTATTGTCCTCTCTCCTTACTAGTAGTTTTTCTCATATTCTTTAACACTCAGTACACAGTGGAATAATGGATAGCAGTTTGGATTGAGAAATCGGAGAGCCAAGTTCGAATTCCAGTCGAATCCATTACATTCACTTCCATGCTAATACACTTGTGAAAGGTATGAATCCTCTTCTTCTCCCCCCCCCCAGCTAAGGGTAAATAGCAGGACAGACCGGGTTCTGTAGCCTTGGATGGCAACTGGTCTACTGCAGAAAGAAATGGCAACCTACTGTGGGAAAAAATCTGCCTCGTCAGTCATGTATTGAAAGATACATGATCATCTAAGCGTGTATCACACATGGCATTTAAAAAAAAAAAAACTCCTTACATCCTAGTGGCTTTATTGGGGTGAAATGATTAAAAAAAAAAAAAAATTTCTTTGTATAACTGTAAAATAGAATTTGATAACCACCCCTACCTCTGCATTAAAAAGTACATGTAAGATATTGAAAAGATGAGTGAAATAGCCCCCCCCATATTTTCTGAAGGTTTTCTCATAAAATAACTTATTCAGTATACAACTCATTTATTAATGAATAAGTACTAAAATTTTGGGAACCTCAGTGTGGTGTAATGGTTAGCAAGCTTGTTTCACTAGAACAATTATGATTGAGTAGTGAATTTGATCCTCACTAGGTGCCCCATACTTTCAGCCTTGTGCCACATCTATGCTACACTTAGAATATTTAGTCTGTAAATTACTCTCTCGAGTAATTTGTAACACATTATTTATCATCTCTCAGTTGCGTCTCTGTCTTTAGACAGAGTGTGCTCAGGGGTGGTTCTGTCAAAGGACAGTTACAACTGAGGAAAATTATACTGAGATGTGCCCAGCACTGGGGAACAGCTGCCTGAAGCCACACCCTCTCATTGCACCAGAGAGAGTGATCGGTGCTTGCACTAAGGCCAGCGGTTGTGAAGGCTGTGAGCAATTTTTGTTTCTAGCCCAGGCATATATGCTCAGACTCCCCACATTAAACTTGTGTCACAACCTGACTTCATGGGGGGTTGAGTAAATACAAAGTACTAAAAAATTTTTTGGCAAATATTTTGAAATGCACCCATTTGTTGGTAACTGATTAAAGACTTGAAAAATCTTTTAAAAATCTAATCCCAGACATTTGTTTTGTAGAAAAATAAGAAATTTAAGGAATAATTAATTAGTTTGTGAAAATATTACTTTTTACAAAAAATAATATAACAAGATACATCTTTTTTTCTCAGTAGCATATGTCCTTCCTGTTCAACATGGACAAAGTTCAAACAATTATTATTTTACAATCACACTACTACTGTATAAAATTTCAGCCAAATATAGAAAATTGCATGTAGCTCAGTCTTAGCTAGAAAATGGAAAGCATAGAAAAAACAGAAGTAGAAGAATAATTTGGTATACACCCCCATACAACAAAATGGTAAAGAACAAATTAGGACAAAAATTCCTTACATTAACAGTTAAGCACTTTCCTAAAAAAACTAAGTACTATTTTCAATAAAAATACACTAAAATTAAGTTAGAGCTGTACTGAAAACTTAGAAAAAATTATTAAGAAACATAATGCTAATATCTTCAATAAACACTTAGACCAAAACCAAAGAAATTTAGACAATGTAAAAATAAAAATAAAAAGAGATGAAGATAAACAAAAATTATGTAACTGTAGAAATCCTCATAACTGTCCTCTACAAAATAAATGTTGCACAGATTCATTAGTATACCAATGCAATATCTCATCTATTGAGACTCCCGAAAACATAAAAATCCATATAGGTTGCACAAGCCATGAGTTCAAAAAGAGGTTCAATCAACATCAAACTTTATTTAAGATAAATAAATACAGAAATCAAACATCCCTTTCAAAATATTTCTGGCACTTAAAAGAATCCAATAAAACACCTACAGTAAAATGGAAATTAATAAGAAAAGCTAGAATATGTAGGTCATTAAATGACCCATGTCTTTTGTGCATACATGAGTAACTATATATTACTAAGTTTATAAAAAATAAAAATTTACTGAATTAGAGAAATGAAATAGCTATTCTTTGTCAAAAATTTTCCTTAAATAATATTTAAAAATAAAATAAAAATATAGGAGATGGTAATATACATACTTATATTTGATATGAAAAAATAATTTTAAATAATTTAAGTAATTCTATTACATTTACTTGTTTTAAAAAGAAATATAATCTATTAGTAATTAAGTGTAAAAATATTTTAAAATTGTAGTGAAATAAAATGTATTTTAACCCAAACACCCCTAGATAGAATTGTTAAGTATACAAGTATGAAAAAAATGCCGAAAAACTTTTTGCCATTAAAAAATACAAAAAAAAAACAGACAACATGCATTTAATGGATGTTAGAATCTGTTGAAAAATACACCTCTACCCTTCCTTAACTTAACCTCTTTCTCGAACGT
Source organism: Acanthosepion pharaonis (assembly GCA_903632075.3). NCBI lineage: Eukaryota > Metazoa > Mollusca > Cephalopoda > Sepiida > Sepiidae > Acanthosepion > Acanthosepion pharaonis. The sequence continues at coordinate 1,148,798 of CAHIKZ030005093.1, read as the reverse complement.
AACTTATAATTGATACAACAATAGTTAATAAAAATGAACATGCTACCGTCCCTGTCTGAATGATTGGATTTCTCTGTATTCTTGGTAACAGGAAATTATGAATTTATATGTGCATTTAACACTCAGTAAATTTAAAAATAAGTTATTCCAAAATTCACTTGAAGATGAAATAGAACTAATGCTTTTAATTTAATTATATAATTAAATTTGAAGTTTTAGCTTCAGTTTTTAAAACATGGTTATTACTGTGTAGCGAAAAAAACATTTAAATCAGTTAATTTATAATATTTATACTCTGTAAATTTACATTGAGCACTGTTTTTGTAAAAATAAAAAATATCAATAAGAACACGGATTATATATCTTACTGTTTATATATATATATATATATATATATATATATATATATATATATATATATATATATATATATGTATGTATGTGTGTGTGTGTGTGTGTGTGTGTGTGTGTTATTTATATATATGTGTGTATGTATGTATTTATATATATATATATATATATATTTAGATATATATATATATTTAGTGTATTGGGGCAGCAGATTATCATTTAAACATACATACATTAAACATACAGGCAATAAATGTCTATTATGTTTAGTTATGAGCCGTTCTAATGTTCATATGTTTTCTTTAATTTCAGGTGAAAATAAAGACAAAAATTGTCCAACATTTGGATATTTTTTATTAAGTTGGTCCTTGATCTAAGCTTTCGGCTCATATGAGACATCTTCAGAGTGGTTATATGGACATTTTAAGAAAGATATTCACGATTGAAGATGATATTTTCTTATGTTGATGAAAAAGATTGCTATGTGACTGTTGCATCCTTAAAGAGCTTGCAAACAGACAAAGGTGGTACTCAAGTGAAGGAGCAGCAACACACGCGTAGATGAAAGAAGAGAGGTTTATTGTAAAAGGGAATACACTACTGAAAGACAGGGAATCAGGTGGCAGGCTAGTAATTCCCAAAGCAAGCATCCCCCCTCCTCTGTTCACTATATATAGCTACTGATATAGTCAGTCCACGTCGATAGGGAGTGTGGGACATTCCATTACACCTCCCTCCACTGAACTAACTGAGCTAATTTTCCCATGAAATTTTGCTCAATACCTCTTCTTTTTGGGATCAGGACATAATTGTTTGATTTTTTTCTTCTTCCTAGTACTTTTGCATCTCATCAGCACCGATAACAGTTTTTGAATAGCTGACACAAGTTGTAAGTTCAAGATGCAGTTCTATAACATCATACCACATGAAAGGCTGAAATATTAACAACAGAACTATATGTCAAGATGCAATGTAATGTGTTGTGACAAGTTTGAAATGTAAGTTTGTTGAGTATGGGTTGCTTTGTTTTAATGTAAATGGCCTCCAATATCAGAAGGTTCTTTTATGTTGTGTATATGTAAGTATTATTGTGCTATCAACTAATATCTGTCTAATATTATGCACATGGCTATGTTTTTCTAAATGTTGTTTAAAAGAACTAAGATCAGAAAGGTGACAAGTAAGTCTACGGGAGATATAGACAAACCTCTCATCAACAAACTGATAGGGAGAGGGGGTGGTCCATTAAAGCTGATTGTCCATAGATGGGAAGGGATCATTTTTAGGTTATAAAACCATTATAGTAGCTATTAGTAGTTACAATCATAATGCAAATACTATAAACATGTATAAATGGCATAAATAAATATATACTGTACTGTATATATACAGCATACCATATATACAACCATATATGCATATATATACAGTTTGCACATACACACACATATTTATATATATACATACTGTATATATTTATATACACTATATGTATGCTGTGTATATATATTATATACAGTATATGTATGCTGTATATATATATATATATATATATATATATATATATATATATATATATATAATTTAAATAAAAACAGACCACTTTAAGGTTCCATGTAATAAATTATTTCACCAGCCCTTTTAAAGGACTGCGGATCATCAGACTTTACTTCCAAACAAAAATTGAAAAGAAAATTTACACATTTTTGACGGGCTGTATTAAACATATGTAAATTAATGAAGTGAGGAAGTGAGTGGGGAGAGAGAAGACATGAATGAGTTAGCAGACATTGACACATTTAAACGGTTAACTTAACGGGAGTTATATATTGATATCAAAGGGGTAGAGAAGAAAAACCCCATAGAGAGAAAAAGAGAGAAGGAAGTTATGAGAGAAGATGTCACTAATTTTCTTTGTAAAAAAAAAGGTTAGAAACAGACGCTGTTATTTTGTTTTACTTTGAAAGTGTTATTTTGGGGGTTCATAAAGATTATAATGTTTGATATAAATTTGAATGTCTCTAAACTGTCTACAAATAATTTAATTTGATGATTGTTAGTGATTTAAATTTTATTAAAATTTTGGGGATTTTCTATGAAATAGTCGATTAGAAAAATATTCATAGAAAGTACATTAAAAGAATAAAATTTTATTTTAAAATATAAGTTTACTTCTAGTAATCTTTTTTTTAATCTCTTTAAAAAATTTTTATTATTGATTATTAAGTTGACATCTCTATCCGTTTGAATTTAACTCGTGACTGTTTCTAGATAGGTAATCTGTTTTACTTAAATTTTAGTTAAGTTAATATGGGGTAATATTTGAAGGTAATATTAAAGATCTTGCTCTGTCATATACTGTATACACACCCATGCAAATATCACATATACACACGTTCCTTTACATGTTCAATCACTCATACAGGTACCCATGTGCCGATATACACAGGTAACTTCATGTATTAAATTTTAGTTCATTATGTTTGTTTAGTAATAAATCTGGATCTTTATGTTTTATTATGAGGATTTTTTCTTTTATATATATATATATATATATATATAGAGAGAGAGAGAGAGAGAGAGGGAGAGAGAGAGTATACTCTGTATATACTGTATATACAGTAATAAAAAAATAGAGCATGACACACTTATGAAGAATAGCATTGATAGCACTCTCTCTCAAAGGGAATAATATTAATTATATACATTTTAAAAAATACAATAACATATTTATTATAAATATTAAAATGTATACTACAACTTGTTAAAGTTTATTTACCTTGTGTATATAGTGGAAAATCTATTTTTTTTCTGCAGTGATCATATAGTGGGGACCCAGATTGATTTATTATTGAGTCAGAGAAGCTATGACATTCCTCTGATACTTATATATATAATGTCTCTGGTGACATAAACTATTACAATGGAGCCTTAAAGTGGTCTGTTATCCTTTAAATTATTAGCTCTGAATTTATTTTGAGCTCTCAGGATTTTATCTTCCTTGAGACTACTCATTTGGATTACCAAGTTTTTCGTTACTTCTTAAGTCTTAACTAATCATTTTTATCATAGATTCCAATCCATTGCACTATATCACTACAACCCTCTTATATCATTTAAAATCGTTTATTAATTTTTTTTTTTAAATATTTTTGTTTTTAAAATGTTTCAGCATTTATTGATTATTAAATGAGCACTACACAAACCATTGTTGAATGTTGAGCGAGTTAACTACATATGCACAAATCTTTCTGGCAGAAATACCATTTGATTGAAATATTAAACGAGTGGTGAAAGGAGTTACTTTCCTTGGATTCTATTTGTGGTAATCAGTCAGTTTGAGAACGGAAATATGCGGTAGTTTCCGAAACTAATTAGCATATGAAGATACTTCATAAAGTTTTAAAAAAGTTATTATTATTAAAAATAAATTTATAACAGTATTTTGCATATATCTTTATATAATACGGAAATATGTAAAAAGAAAAAAAAACATTTTTTTTAAAGTGAGGACTCGTCAGCTGAGAAATCAAAAAGTTTGAAGTTGCATAAAGCTAAACAGAAACTGCACTGAACTCTCATGTAAGTAAAGTAAAGTAAATTATTTTTTGACTTCGGTTTTATACGTTCATAGACTACACGCCTAATGCGGAAATATGTAAAGAAAAAAAAATTATAAGTTAGGACTCGTCAGCTGAGAAATCAAGAAGTTTGAAGTTGCATCTGAACTGAACTGTCAAAGTAAATTATATATTTATAGAATTCGGTTATACATTCAGACTACACACCGTACACGTCTATAAAATGAAATTTCATGTCATTGTTTTATTTAAGAAACAATCAAACAAAACATCTTTAGTTTAATAATGAGTTTCATTTTATTTTGTTTCATGTCATCTCGGAAATCGAAACGTAAACATTAAAAAATTTAAAACCCTAATTCAGGAAGTAAAATTAGTCTGGTATCGATTCGAATGTCTTAACTATTTTTTTTTTTTTAATATTCTGTTGATTTGGGGTTGTGAAAAACATCGTTCATAATTCTTTTTTTTTTTCAATTACTGATGTTTATTATTTTTCTAATGAACAATTCTAAATTGTTGTTCTTCAATCTTAATTGAGAAATAGTTTATGTACCACCCAAGATTCGCTAAAAAATGAGCGTACATGATGAAAAAATGCCCCAAACTTGATTAAAAAAAGCCTTTTAGTTTTAAAAGATAATAAAAGACTCCTTTAAGAGGCAAAACCAAAGGATTTTATTTTTTAATCCTGTTTTTATTTTATTTTATATTTTTTTTTAAGCCTTCAAAATTTTTGTTTAATTTTAAGTTTTTTTGTTTTGTTTTTGCAACTTATTCACAAATGAATGAATTATTTTATTTTATTTTAGAAATCTTTTGTTTTAAAAATTCTCCGTAAAATAAAAATATTTCCTTTTTTTTTTATTTCTATTTTTTTTTAATATGTTACCTCGCACTTCAATAAATTCGTTTTTTTTTGCTTTTCTTTTAAAAGTTTGTATTTTAATTTTATGCCGGTTATTAAAACTTAAAAGCTACATGAATGGAAAAGGCTTACTACAATTTGATTCCCACGTACCACCCAGTATCTAAAAATAAAAATGCTTTTGTTTTTTTTTTATGTGTGGTGTGTGTGTGTGTGTTTATGTGTAAACGTGCCGAATTTGTGAATTCGAATGGTCCATACACGACATTACCGGAAGGCAAGTGCGTTGACATTAACTATAGTAAATTTAAAGTCAAAATACCTAAAATTCAGATTACTTAGAATATTTTCCTAGAATTGTAAGATTTCTGGGTAGTTAAAAAAAAAAAAAAAAATTATATAAAAAGGTGCTCATGTTATATTCAAGGAATTTTTATTTTACATATATGTAGAAAAAGATTAAATTTCCAGGTGTCAATAGAGCTGTCAACACATCATAAAAATATCTACCCCTGGAGAAGCTTTAACATCTACATTTCAGTGGATCACACCTGATTTCTATAATGTTGTTATTTAGCAACGTCCTGATTGGACAATAAATAACAAAAGTGTATTTTGTGTGTCTTTATGTGCAAATTCTAAAATCTTGTGCAAGCTAAACACAATCTAGACTCCGGCTAAAAGTACAACAATAAACCTTCTTGATTGGTTAATAAATTTCTGAGGTCATATTTACACCAACACACAAGTGTTCAGAGAACAGCCAAAAGTAAGAGAACATGTTCTTGAGCCTACCATGTAATTAACAAGTAAATAAATATGGTACACCAGTGCATCTCGTCAGTGAGCATCGTGACAGCAACATGCTTGCCTACTAAAAATTACTCACACATTGAGGCTAAAAGTTACCCGTTGACATAACCTCAGCCTTCCAGAACATTCACTCACTCAAGTTTTTCACACAGCAGTTTTCGTTCATTCCTGCAAGTGAATTAACATCAAAGTTCTCAACCACAGAACATTTTTATTATACAGCAAAGTTATTTCTTCCAGAATTTATTTATTTCTTGACAACATTACGGTCAAAGAAAGACAACTCTAGAACAACTAGTTTTTCCCCAGTTTACAGTGGAAATCTATATTTCACAAACACTGTTTAATTACCTCATAAACAGAATTATTCTTTCACTCTGTGAAACTTACATCACCATATTTCTTCAAGTAAACTCACACAGCTTAACTCCAAACACCAAAATAAGAGTTTTACACACATAATTAAAATAACAAACATCATCAAGATTTCACTCACAAATCTTTACTCATTTCAGCATAATGCATTTTATCTTTTACTAGCAGTAGAGCCTGGCGTTGCCCGGGGATGTAACAGTAAGAGATGAATTGGTCAAACCCAAACTCAAACAAAAACATTGTTTTCAATCGTTATGAGTCTCCCGATTGAATAGAATGTTATTATAAACAATTGTCTTGTAAATGGAATTTTTAAAGCATTCTGAATGTAAGAATAAAGAAAAAAGTGTGCAAGACAATAAGAAACACTACCTGCCAAAAAAAAAAGTGAAGTTTTGTTGAAATTGGTTGAAAAATGTAGGAAATCTGATCCCATATAAAAATGAACACACACACACACACACACACACAACCTGGGTTTTATAATAAGTATGATGCTATATAAATCAAAATATTGTTTGTTATTCAAAAACTTTTTGTATTATTTCTCTTGTTGTTTATTGTTTCTTGGCACATTTTTTGAAAGTAAAAATAGTAGAGATTGAATTGAAGCCATTCGATCCTCTACACTCCAGTGTTTAAAAATACATTTCTGTGATATTTTAAACTAAAAGTTGCAGAGACATCATTATTATAATAAATAAAAATAAAATATAAAATAATAATAATAATAATAATAATAATAATAATGAAAATTATAAATAAGATAAAACAATAACATGAAAATGTTGTATAAAATAAATAAAAATAATAAAAACTTTCCCCGCATGCAACAAAAACCGCTTCTGCTGGAAATACAGACATCCCGCCAAAAGATGTTAAATTCAACTTCTTTGCCTCAAACCCTCAGACAATCAAGATATGTCCAACCTCTCTTTGTAACATGGCATGTAATAATACAAAGTAACTTCTTTGTCTCATTACATGTATCATGAAACATTTACAACCAAAAATACACACACCAGTACACACAGAAAATAAATAAATTCTATGAAATTAGCATACAATTTACTAGGCTTTCCTGTTATTTTTGTACATTTTATTTCCTGCCAAGTATGTTTTTATCTCTATGAACATGAGGCTAATTTCTGCTGCTTTGATGTGAGTGACTCCACATCATATTGACAATCCTGATATGTATAAGAAAAGTCTTCCTATTCACCCGCATCAATTTTGGTAACCCCAAGATGTATAAAAAATCCCACAAAATAAAATTTGTTTCACACCACCTAATATTTCTGAAATAAAAGTTTTAGAAATGTATATTTTATTTTTTAAAGATTTTTTTAACAAAGGGAATTACATTGTGATCACAGTTGGCTGAGAATGGTGCTAAAATCAGCTATTTTTAGAAATTTCAAAGCAAAATCTCCTCCCAGTCAATTTAAATTAGTTTTGAAATTAAAACTAAAATAAAAGCTTCAACAAAGATTTTTCATTTTCAAAAATTCCTTTTTAAACATTATGTATTGTGTTTTTTGAGCAGTATCTCATGTCTAACAAGAAAATTCTAAGATGAGCTTGTTGCCATAATTCAAATAATCAATGGAATGTACCTAATACAATATTTTATCTTCTATATGCTGTTTTATTGTTTGGGGTAAAACAGACAAGCACACACACACAGATATATGCACACACACAGACACAATAAAAGAAAGAAAAAAATCAGTGTTAGCCTTTCCAGTGTGCAAATCAATTACTTAGCTAATCTGTCATTTTCATCACACACTTACGTACCTGATGAGTGAAGTATTAAAAATGAAAACCAACTGAAATAAATTAATATTTTTTATGAAAAAAATACCTCCACACACAAAAAAAATTAACCTTCAACTAAGCTCGTTTTTCCATGTTTTATCATTTTTCTAATTCTGAAATAACTAATTCAACACTCTTTTTTTCCAGTGAAGTTTTTCTGTTTCTTAATATTTTGTTTAGTTTTTAGAAGGCATCTTTCACTATTCTGATACACCTTTAGATTTCTGTGTTACATTTTCTGTCATTTGTTATAATACTTTCCAGATAAATGACTTTCTGTACGTGTTTGAATCTGATGTCTCTAATTTGTAGACAACATCTTGGGTTGTTCCTTTTGTGAACAACCATATATTCTGTCTTCTAAACATTGATGTTTAGTTCTTTAAATTTCAGTGTAAGCATTTTATCAGACTTTTACTTCTTATAACCACTGTGAGATTTTTGAGCTAATCACTAATTTCAACATTTACCTTAATAATTTTTCAATTTTGTTTTTCTACAGCACACCATGGAAAACAATGAGTGTCCCATATGTTTGGAGCCTTCTAACAAGTTCAGGGTATTACCCTGTGGGCATGCTTTTGATGAACAGTGTCTAAAAAGATGTCTGGAGCTTAAAGGTTTCAGCTGTCCATACTGTCGAACCCAGTTAGATGTAGAAGCAGACATCACCAAATTCATTGAAAATCTTTCACTAACTACAAGCACAAATTTCAACAAAATAAAATGTATTTCTTGCAATGTAGATATTTCTGTAGACCGTATTAAAGAGCATGATGCGTGTATTTTGGATTTGTCAGATGATGCTCAGAAATATTTGTTTGAAATTACTCAGGAGGAGATGATTACTCAAGCAACTGATTTCAAAGAATATTGTGATTGGGCTAACAAGATAAGAATAAACTATATTCAGTCTGTTGAGGATTATTCATCAGATTTAATCTCTAAAGTTTTAGAATGGAAGAAAAATTATTGTACTGCCATTGAAATCTATTTTCAAAAAGATCAGGATAACTTCAAGAAGTTAAACACAAATGTAATGGACTACTTGAAAGCCAAGAAGTTGTTTCTTTCTAACTCAAGTAATTCAATATTCCACAATCAAATACTTCCTGAGTCTGCAAGAGTAGATTTTACTCTTAGAAAAGACAAAGTTACCAATCTTGTCCAAGATATTTCTGGTCAGAATCAAAGTGAAATTTTAGCATCTTTCTTACCTCAGATAAGCCATTTATCTCAAGCATTGCATGAATTTAAGGATCCACCAAAAATTCAACTGGAATTTTCAGTTAACCCAAAAAAGAAAGAATCTGTTGCTGATCAGTTATCTGCTTGTTCAGCTCTGGAGATCACATTGGAAGAAACAGCTTCTGCAATGGATACATGTTCTCGCCCAGAATGTATTTCTGATTTTGGACTGAGTTCTGGAAGAATACACAGAGCAAAGATACTTCCTAATGATACAATTATTGCTTGCTATGAAAATCCAAATAAGTTAGAAATGTATGATTTTAAAGGAAATCTTTTATCAATAACTAACTTGATTAATATTCCTGAAGATATGATTGTTTGGAAAGATAACCAATTATTTATCTGCTATCAAGACACCTCTTTCCAACTTGTGACTTACACAAATAATTATTTGAATGTTCAACAAGTGCTAAATGCACCAGAGATTTATGATTCAATTTCATCTTTTGGATTGGATAATATACTTGGTAAATATGCTAAAAATAAGTGCGACGTTTTAAAAATAGAAAATAACAAGTTGACAAGGGTGGAAACATATAACTTGCCCCTGTCAAAAGTGGTAAGAGTTTATGGATATACTCAGCATTGCATCTTGTACAGTGGAAGTAACACAAGACTAATGCCAAATGAGTTAAACTGCTATAACACCCAAACTGGAAGAGAGACATCTATATTCCCTTCATCTTCAAATCTATCATTAGGAAACATCAAGGATTTCACAGAATATGATTCAGTGCTATTTATTTTGGATTTTTCATGTCACAAAGTCTATAGAGTTAACTTGTTGTCAAAAACGTGTTCCGTGCTTCTCACAGAAAACGATGGCATTAGGAATCCATTTTATGTTGACTTAAATGAATTTGGCCATTTACTCGTGTGTTATAATAGCTTGAAAAGTCCCAAGATAAAAGTGTTTAATATTAATCAGCCTGTAGCAGTCCAAAGTTAATAAGGCTTGGATTTATTATGTAATCACCAAAATAAAAAAAAAAAACAACCAATTCTCATATCTTTACAACTCTCTACTAAAGAAAAAGCAGTTGGCAATCTATTTATAACATGTCTTTTAAGTGCATAAAAATCATGGCTCTCCACAGCTTTCTGGTTTTTCTTGCTCTCTGTAATACATATTCTTTTATGATCCCTCTTTTTGTCATAATTTTTCTCGATCAAGTTACTCAAATTTGTTAAGTGTATTACTTCCTCTGTTCCTCTTTGTACTTCACATGTCTTGTGAGTATTACAGTTGATTTTATTAATACAGAGTTTCCCAGAAGTTACCTTGGGATTTAAAAATTTATTAATTTCAACTTTTTTTTAATATCCAAATACAGAATGAAAATCTGAACACTGGAAATATGTTCCAATTTAATTATGAAAAATTATATGACGTAAATATCCTCCATTTTCATCATCTGACAGATGTGCTCTTTTAATAGTATTCTCCATATCTGTGGTTAATAACTCTGGCTGCAACTCTTGAATTTTAGCACAGATATTATCCAGAGATTGCTAAGTTGCTTATTGATCTATTCATGCTCCTAAGGTATGGCCAAAGGAAATAATCTGATGTCAGATCAGTAGTTATAAAATTTTGGAATTTTGTGATAAAAAGTGTTAAGGGGTATCTACTTACCTCTTCCTAAAAAGGAGAACTCAACATACAATGGAGTTACATCTCTTGTCCACTAGCTGGACCATGGCACTTCTGAATTCAATATGGTGATAAGCTGATGCACATGTGGTTTCAATCCAAACAAATCCTTGCTGTTCTCAGGCAGTAAATAATAAAATTTATTTTATTATGTGTTAAAATACAATTGTCTTTCATTTTCATTCATTTTTGTTCATCCCAACAACCTTGGACATAACAAAAAATTTGGTTAAATCTTAAATAGAATAATTTTTGCTCTTTGTTCATTTTTATCATAATGCTTTCATATTCACGGATATTTTCCGCATAATACAATTAACAGTATATGGAAAAATATTCATGAATATGAAACGATTATGCTGAAAATAAGCAGATATAATGTTTGTAATATATATATATATATATATATATATATATATTATTATTTCTAAAGAAGTCATTGATTTTCATTTATTAATCCAACAGATTTTATTACTTAAACATTATTTTTAGTGGATACACATATTTGAATAGACACTGCATTTACTTATTAAACAGTATATTTTCATGTGTTGGTCTGAATATTTGAGAAATCTTATTAAAGAAAAATATGCAAACATAAAAACATTAGTCTCCCAAGTTTAACTTGGTAATAGCATGGTTTGATTGTAGAAGTGTTTCCCCTGATGGTAAAGTTTTGTTTTGTATTAAGTCTTTTATTGTTTTAGAATTAGTTGTAACAAGTTTTATGTTGAAAACTCAACATAAAACTTGTTACAACTAATTCTTTTAAATTGTAGTTGTGATAAAGTTGGAAGGTAGAAGAATATATTTTGATTCATTGAGTTTGGCAAGAAGGATGACATTTCTATTTTGGAATATTTTATGAGACTTTTGTTTCATGTTGAATATAAAAAAATAGTGTACTGGAGGAGCTTAAAAGTATTTTCAATGTATTTCTTTTCATGTAAATACTGAGGGCTACAAATTCTGAGTTCTCTTAAATAGAACCCAGTTATTATTCTGGATTTTATTTTGTTGATATGGTGAGAATAGAAATTTATGAGATCATTGTTATTAGTTGATTGGCAATGGACACTAAGTTTTAGGCTACTGTTAACACAGTGTAACATGATATCTAGGAAAGGTAAAGTATTGTTTGTTTCCATTTCATAAGTAAATTCTATCATCTTTGTTTAGTTTATCTACAAGGTCAGGTAAATCACTTATATGGGGATATATTAATATATATTTTCCTACACTGCAGAGTGTCCAATAAAACTAAAGCAGAATGTGGCCTCAGGGCTGCTCACTGGAAACATATGCAGGGACACCTATCCATGCTCGACATGTCACTACAAATACCTCAATATTATGCGACTGTTGATCAGAGCAGCCTTTCTAAGTGCTACCAAAGAATTTGGATTCCCTACTACCAGTCTGAAGCAGCAACCAGAAAACTGCCAACTCGGGATCCACATAATGAAAAATTTCAGCCACTGATCAGTCAGATCACCAAAAACTTAAGGCAGTTAAATTGTTATCGCCATGGAAGAAAGAATCAGTAAACTATATCCTAAACAGGAAGCAAGGGATAAACTTGTAATCCTTTTCAATAAACATGAAAGTAGCACTGGGCAGATGATAAGTGAACCTATCTATTCTTATTAACTTGTTCACAGCACAGGACGCCAGGTGATTTTATCAAGAAACCATCTCTAGGAAGGTTGCCTAATAAAGCTTTAGACCCCTTCCAAGCCATAATACTAAATTATTATAAAGGTTATAATATATATATTATTATAATAAAGGTTATCTCAAGAGTTGAAATCAAAGTAATATTAACATAAATAAGATCACTTAATTTTAATAAAAATTTAAAGTTTAAATATACATACACCATATACCTACATAGAAACATACATAAATACACATATATAGTTTACATTGGATGTCGGAATAAAGACTTCATTGTCAAATGGACCACTTATTCTTACTACAGTAGAACTCCCCAAGTCTGAACATAGCATAATCTAGACTTCCTCGAATTTGGACTCATCTTCAAATCCAAACTTTTGTATTGACCTAAATATGAAGCCTTTTTTCCTTGAATCAGAACATCTCGGATGTTCAGTTTAGAGGAGTTGTACTGTATATAGTTATTTTTGATTTCCTTTATGAATAATGGAAGTCAATCAATAAAAATGAAAATAATATGTTTATACGATATATATATATATATATATATATATATATATATATATATATATATATATATAAAAAATTTGATTTTATATATATTATAAATTTTATATATATTATAAATTGCCATAATCACAAAAGAGAAGCAGGATACTATGAAGATATAGTGATGGAAACGGAAAATGTAAAAATGTTGACTAGATTGCAGTACAATGAAAAATGAAATTGAAAACTTTAGCAAGACAACAGGATGATGAAACTAGTTTTAAGAATCTTGCATAAAGACATTTCATAAAAAATTAAAAAGCTAATAATAAAATTATTTGACCAGTCAGAAAATATTTGAAAAAGCTGGTGCTCTGTATGTAAACAACAAAAAAAAACCCAAAAAACTTGTAGCATATAAAGAACAATGGCATGAAAACAACTAAACAGCTACCTTTTTTAAGTAAATATCTCAAAAGCATAATTTTGGCAAAGAAGTACGGTAGAACTCCCCAAATCCAAACATAGCATAATCTAGACTTCCTTGTGTTTGGACTCAGCGTTAAATCTGAACTTTTGTATTGAACTAAATATGAAACCTTTTCTTTCTTGTATCAGAACAGTACCCTCAATACCAAACTTCTCAGATGTTCAATTTAGAGGTGTTGTACTGTATATCCTTATTTTTGACTTCCTTTACCGATTGTAATTGTTTTTGAATAAGATATTTCATAAATTTTTAAACATTTCATAAAGTGTTTTAGATTTTCACAAATTAAAATATTTGTTTAGCACAATTTTTTTCATTAGTATTGGTTATCAATTATTTTTTGTAAATATATGTATTCAATCAACACTTTAAATAAAAATGAAGCAACGTTACAAACTAACTTTTGTGCCCTAAACTCTGAACTGAATAAAAATGTTAAGCTTGCCACAGCAGCTTTTTCTTCTTTTTTAGAATATGTTTATACAATATATATATATATATATATATATATATATATATATATATATAATAAGGTTATTGTTAAATATAGAAAACCATTATTATTGTTGTTAAAACTCATTGAATGATAAATAATAAGAGAAAACCCTTAGTCAAAAATAAACCAAAAGAAATAAACATTACAACTCAAAATGTTTTCCTAACAAATTCTTACAATTACAAATTTAAAAAGTTACAAAGTTTGCATGCGTTATTGTCATGGATTTTAACCTTTCCATTTCAATCAGTAATACTATAGTGGTCTGCCTCAGGGTGTATCTGAGGCAGACTACTAATAAACAGGTGAAGGGATTAATAGTGTGGTCCTCACCTTGAAGGTTGGAGGAGTATATATATACACAAAAAGAAACATGCATACACAAACACATAAATGCACACATCTATTTTATGCTGGATTTTGGAGTAAACAGTTCATCTTCAAATATACCACTTATTATCATTATGATAATTTTGGTTTAAATGCTAAGTAAAGAAACGAATCAATAAGAAAAGAAGAAATGTATAAAATTATCCAAGTTTCCAAGGTTCCAATCTAACTTCGTTAAACGACAGGCTTTAACGGAAGTTAGATTTCATTGAAAAATGCATCCCTTCCCACGACCCAAACGTAGCAATAACTGATACATTAAATTATAGACATATTGAAAACCCAGCCACCCCTGTCTAGAAAAATAGATTTATCTGTAACCTTGGAAACATGAATTTTGTTTTAGCTGTGTATTTAAAACCCAGTAAATTTAAAAATTTACTCCAAAATTCGCTTGAGGATGAAATGGAACTAATGTCTTTAATTTAATCACAAAATTAAATTCATGGCTTTTAGCTTCCATTTTTGAAACATGGTTAGAACTGTGTAGCGAAAAAAAACATATTTTAAATCAATTAATTTATAATATTAATGCTCTGTAAATTTACATTGAGCACTATTTTGTAAAACTAAAAATATCTATAAGAACACCGGATTATATATCTTGCTGTTCTTTCTTTATATATATATATATATATATATATATATATATATATGTATGTATTTGTAGTCCCTTATTCCACCAAACAGAAAAATGTAAGAATGATGAAAAAACTAAATCACAAATGAATTAAATCCTCCTTGTCTGTCATGTTTAAAGAAACATGATTAAAAGAAAGTTTGCTGCCCATATATAAAATTTAATTAATTTCTTATTTACTTTTCCCAGCATTCTTACATTTTCTGTTTGGTGGGAGTGCAAAAATGTATATATACTAATAATGTTTTATATATATATATATATATATATATATATATATATATATATATAATATAAAGATTTAATTGCTAACCTGTATGCATAATTCAAGGGAGGAGATAAATCATGAGAGCTCAATGTAATAACAGAGCAAGTGATAGTCAATTAACAAAATGGAGACTTCAGAAAGCCATGGTAATATTTCGCAAAATCGAGAATTCGATTTCACCTTGTCAGACCTGGTGGTTTCAAAACAAAATGATCTCATATATATATATATATATATATATATATATATATATATATATTCTATTTCCACGTTTTTTTATGGATACTCTTATTTGAGTAAATGTTCTGTTTTTTTTTTAAAAATTAAACAGTATTAATTGCATTTACCAACCTGATATTAAAATTAAAAACATGGCATTAACTCAAATAAGTGTATTCATAAAAAACGTATAAACAGAAAATATATTAAAATATTGGTTGGATGAAATCTATTTCATATTATATATATATATATATATATATATATATATATACATAAAGATTCAAACAAATATTGTTAAATATAACAGACAACAAATGCCTATTGTGTTTTATTATGAGCTTTTCCAAGCATCGTATAATGGCTTTAGCTTCAAGAGGAAATAAAAACAAAAACTGTCCAACATTTGGATATTTCCTTATTACATTGGTCGTCAATATAAGCTTTTGGTTCACATGAGCCATCATCAGAGTGGTTATATGGACATTACAACAGAGATGTTCACCTCCAAAGATGACATACTGTTTTGTTTACATGGAGGTTTGCTATGCGATGATAACAGTCGTGGAATAGCAGATGCAGGTCATAAATTCGTAATGCGGTTCTATGCTATCTTTAATGGTGAACATTCTTTTACATTGTAATCCTCTACTTCGAGTGGCTCTTGGGACTTGTACAGGATGAACTTCATCATAAAAAGTATGGAAATGTCATTACTAGCAGGAGCTGCTTTTATTCATTTATGATGACACTGAGGAAGTTTCAATTTTTGTGAGGTCTTATTTATATTTCCACAAATTCATTGAAAAGTGAAATATAGTTTTTATGATGATGTTTGCCCTGTACAAGACCCAAGAGACACTCGAAGTAGAGTGTATCAGTGTAAGAGGCATCAGAAGTGAAAGAGAAGAAAAAATCTTTAGAAAGAACCAGAAACCCAACCCTAAGCAAGAAAAAAAGGGATAAACCTCTACTCCTGTTCAAAAGACCCGTGAAGACAGTGATAAGCAAACCTATCTGCTCCTATTGAGGAAAAAAAGTAAATAGTAAATAAAAGTTCAGAGTTTTAGGCGTAGATGTTGGAGCTGAAGTAGACTTTAATTGGGTTATAATTTTGACAATTAATTTATCAATCTATTGTTTCGCTTCAAGATATGGGCGATCATGGCTCTCCACAGCGTTGTCTTGTTGCCATCAACAATACTTAGTCCTTTATGACACATAATTGTCTTTGTAGTACTTGGTCATCCATTTTTCAAAATTTGTCAGATATGTTAATCGTCATATTTCCCTACTTCTCTTACCTTCAACGTGCCCAAGGAGTGTCAAATTCTCTAAGCATTCTGTAGTATCGTATGTAAATGAGCTGTTGCTATGAAAGCAGAACGTCACAGCGAATGCCAGTCGAGCTAACATCTCTTGTCTTGACAACGTCTATTCTAGAGAATACTCTACTTCATAACAATATGACATCGCCGATAAGATCCTGAACCGGAGCACGTAGAAACTTGGATTCGATGTTTCGCAGCGTTGGCTAGGATAAAGAAACTGAAAGACAAGAAAGCCTTCGGACGGGAGAATGATTTTACTGATTTTTGGCTTCGGTAGGCTGTGAAGCTATTGAGAAAATATCCATTATGGTGTACCCCCAAATGTTGGAAGACTTAACATATGAGGAAATTTAGACCATTATAAAAAGAAGCATGCGACCAAAAAAGATGGTTATTGAAGAGAGAACCAAATTTCTTGAAAATAGAGAGAACCCAAATGAAACCGTAATGCAGATTAAAAGAAGCATCAAGATATTGCGAATTTGAAAAAATGAGTTTGAGAGAAATGTCTGTACACGACGAATTGATCCTTCTAAAGCTAATTAAATGCATTTATGACGTTACATACAAACTTAAGGTCATAGAACGGCCACAAGCAAATGATATAAATTTAGAAGCAAGTGTAGAATTATTGCAGCAATTAGAATTAATTAATGAATTTAATAATTCTAAAAAAATGTTGAAGCGTACAACACAACTAAAATCCTAATTAACTCTTTGAGATATGACCACTGCTTTACCGGGGATAGAGAAAAATGACGTAATACCCAGCCACCGGTTGAACAGTGGTAGAGAAAAATGATGTAATGCCCAGACACTGGTTGAACGGCGGGAAAACACTTGTAACTATTTTTATATCTACCGTGAAAGATTGCATACCAATTATTTGTGAATTTTGACTCAGGAGTTCAGGCAGAAGTGTTAAAATTGTTCAGGAACGCTGGGCTCAAAGGGTTGAGTGCAAATATTGCGACAAAGAACACGAAAGAAACAAAAACAAATGTCCAGCCTTAGGAAAAGTATGTTAAAACTGTAAAAGAAAAGACCATTTCCAATCTGTGTGCAGATACAAGAAAAGAATAGAAAGGGTAGAAAATATAAAATACAGAAAATATAAAATACAGAAAATATAAAATACAGAAAATATAAAATACAGGAGTATATTCGATAAGAATACCTGCAAAAAGTAGGGAGGCAGTAAAATTGAATGGCATAACTTTTTTCATGCAGGTTGACACAGGGAGCAATGTTACATTGATCCTAAGGAATTTCTGGGAAAAATGAGTAAGAATAAGAAAAAGTAATCTTAATTTAAAACAATTTGATGGATCTGTCATCAAAGCTCTAGGCTCCTTTGGAGGAACTTTCGAGACAAATTATTCCCATCACTGTTGTAGAATGCACAAAAAGTCATGGACTCCTAGGAACAGACGTTTTAAGAGTGGATAAGGGGAAATTAATAAACTGTATAATGTTAGAAGAACCTGATATAGGACTATTAAAAGGATATAAAGCGAGTATTTGTCTAAAAGAAAATAGTCACCCGATCTATTTTGAATCTCGAAAAATATCTATTCACATTCTACCCATGGTAGTTGCAAAACTCAAGAAAAGAACAAGGCATATTTAAAAAAGTTACCCAAGGTGGTAGCAGTTGGGCTTCACCAATTGTTGCGATACGAATGTCCAATGGCGATTTGAGATATGTGGGGATTACAAAGTAGGTGTGAATCATCAGATATGCTCCGTTTCATTCGCCTCACCTAGCATAGAAACGGCAAGTCATGAATTAGCAGGAATGAAATACTTTACCAAAATTGACCTGAAATCATCATATAACCAAATAGAAATTGACGGGAAATTTAAAGAAGTCACTACAATTAATACCCCGAGAGGCATACTAAGATGAACTTGTTTTCCATTTGGAATTAAGACTTAAAGCCACATTTTTCAAAAGATAATTGAAAAAGTTCTATCGGAAGGGGCGGGGAAATGTTATAATATATCAAGACGATATAGACATACGCGCTTGCAGTAAAGAGGAATTAAAAAAAAACTGAACAAGATTTAAACAAATTAAAAATACTGGTTTGACAATAAATAGCGGTAAATGTGAGTCAAATTGCGACAAAATGCCAAATATCTAAAGAAGGAATTTCACAAGACAATAAACTGATAAATAAAATATCGGAAGTATCTACACACACACACACACACACACACACACACACACACACATAAAAGAATTAGAATCCTTTTGGGAATTGACTAATTTTTATAGCAAATATCTACCTAGATACAGCGACCTAATAGAACCATTTGCAGATTTACGGAAAAAGAATACAGTGTAGCGGACCGTGGGTTTACGTGTTGTTAAATTAGGAACACGTGTATAACTCCTGATAGAATATTATAAAGTCCACTACAAGAATATGGCGGGCTCAAGTTGAGTCCAACCGAAGATGTAAAGGAAACAAGCAAGACCTATATATATATATACAACAAGTATATGTATTAAACTATAAAATTTACAGTGGACAAAGACATCAACATTTGTGTTTGTGCGTGAACGTAAAGAGTTCGTATTTTGATGAATGTTCGTACGTACGTGTAGGCGAGTGTGTGTGTGTGTTTGATGGCGTTTTTCCCACAAGTGGGCAAAACGCAAATCTCTGCGAGAGATCGCATCATTTAAAAGTGTCCCCTGAAATGCAAAGTAAAAAGAGAACGAGGAAAGAAATCGCCGAGTATTTACAGTGTAGGGAGAGCGTACCCTAGTGAACATTTAGTAAATTAAGGAGGACTTAACTCCGAAAACAGAATGTAAATGGACTCAGTGGCAAAATATATCTTTTGAAAGCTTAAAAAGGCACTAATAAGAAAACTGATTGCAAAAATCTTTGATCCAAAAAGAGAAGTGATATTGACTATGGATGCAAGGGAACATACTGTAGCCGCATTTTTATCTCAAGAGGATCATCCAATAATATATCTGTCGAGAAAATTAACGTCAGCTGAAGTTAACTACTCAGATATTGAGAAAGAAACAGTAATAGTATGGAGTACAGAAAGAGCTCGAAATTTTTTGTTAGGTCGAAAATTTTTGTTAAAGTCAGATCACAAATCTTTAAAGTTTATATTTAACTCCAGAGAGGAATTACCAAAAGTCACATCTAGAATTTTAAGATGGGATATAAAACTCGTGGCCTTTGATTTCGACATCATATACCTAAAGGGGAAAACTATTCCACACGTGAATGTGCAATTCAGACTAAATTTCAACAGTAATTAATTAGAAACCTCTGAAAATTCAGAAGATAAAATACTGCACTGGGTTGAAAGGGACGTGTTACCCCTAAATCGTCTCAGAACGGAAATCATACAAGATCCAGGATTAAATAGAAATGCAGACAGAATAAAATGAAACATATGGAGAAATTGTTCAATGACAGAAAGACCCTACAAAGAATCAAGGCATAAGTTAACTGTAGAGAACGGCATAATATCCAATGGAAATATAATATTGTGGACTCTTCCACAAGCCAGTTAACCCCAGGTAGAAAATGCACTAATTTTCACCATAACAATCTTACAAATATATAACAAGCATTCATTGGTTAATCTACTCAAATCTAGCTTGCTGATTGGTCAGTTCCGACCAATCAAACCGCCTGCACACGACAAATCTGTTTTACTGCGTTTTCCATCTGAGCCAGTCACGTGATTCACGATAATATATAAACAGAACACGTGTAAACTCACTCGAGTTTCTTTTCATCTCGCGTCTCATTCCTTGCTACTAAGTACCAAGATGTAATCTTCAAGAACTCCCGTTTTAGCCTTTGCAGTCAGACGTTAAAGACCATTACAAACATTCACGCAAGTACGAACTCTGAAATCTCTTCTGAACTTTTACCAACTTGTACAATACACAATTCCAAACATGCTAAAGAAACTTTATTCTTCTAAACTACAGTTTAATAATTACTTTCACTTTATGAGCTCGAATACAAATATTTCCAAATCTAAGAGACATAACTCTATCACACGTTCAGCTCTTATGCTTGTACACCAAACACTAATAAATTCAATTGTTATGTTTTGAAATCAAACCGTTCAGTTTTGTATTTTATACTATGTGCTATTTACGTCAAATATAAATTGCATTGCGTCCACGCATTGTCCTTAATCCCACCTTTAGCCAAAGTTAAATATTGGTAACACTATCGTTACAATATCCCATAAAATTTAAGAAAAGAAGTGCTAAAAGGTGTGCACGATGTTGTACATTATGGTATAACAGCAATACAAATGAGGTTAAAATTACAAGCGCGGTGGCCAGGATATTCTCGAGATGTAGAAGACTACGTAAAAAGATGCCCAAAATGTGCTGAAATAATAATAAAAACATTCGACAAAACAAAATTCACTCGTGGCCTAAAGAAGAACGACCATGGGCTCGGTTACATATGGATAATGCCCATATTAATGGCTATAAAGGGCTATTTTTAATTTTAGTGGACTCGTTTTCAGGATAGCCCGAAGTAATTAAAATTCCTGACAGAAAAGCCATCACTGTAAAAA